>JAVFBY010397378.1:0-24164 GCA_034781015.1 Tonicella lineata
AGCAGTCGGTTAACTGATGGTTAACACAGTAAGTAAGCCAGGTTCAGGTTATGTCATAGTGATCAGGGGCCCCCTTCTGTCAACTCAATCCATGCAGTCCCAGTATTGGAGGAATTAGGTAATGTTTTATAACTGTATATATCCTCAGGGTGCTTACAGTTATTCTAACGCCTCTATTCATAGCACCATGGACGTAACTGTGATGCAGGTAGAGGTGAAAAGTAGTTAACTATCCACCCCCTTCTGTTCACTCAATAGATATAGTGTGATACAATAATTGATGAACAATGGTAAATTGTATATCCTATATACCCAAGGGGTGTCTGCAATTAATCTGTAATCTAAACCATCATTAAAGTTACACCTTGATGTTTATAATGTATGCAGGTAGTAGGTATGGAGTGGTAGAATATTATCAGGGCAACCAGGAGTTTTATTGCTTTATTTGTTCTCACACCATCATTACTGTAAGTATCTGTTTCACTTATTTAGAGGATATTTATGACAGTCTATGTAACCATAAACCAACAGTAAAGTTTTATCTAGCCATTTGGAGTTTGAGTCTGGCTCAATTGTTTTTTTAGTACAAAACACCCACCTTTTTCATAGAAAAAAATCATACGTTTTATGTTAATCAGTTAGCTTATACAGACCTCAACACAATGAAGTGAATGTACAGTTAATATGAACAATGATTCCACTGTCCAATGGTATTAAATTCCTAAGCACATTTAAATACAACCGAATAACAGAATTAGACAATCCAAAATCTTTATGAGCTATTTATTTATTGTTTTATAAAGTACAAACTACTATCAAATTCAATGTCTATATTCTAAAATTTATATCCCAAATTGATAATTAAATAAAATGCACATTAAACAAAGGTTCGTATAATAATTATAGTTCGTATAATCAGAATATTAATAATAAAAAAACGCATTGTCTCTCAAAGGTATTTTTGGATTTGGCCTATAAAAAAAAAGACTTGTGTTTCCACCCACCTACATGTACCTACCCTAGAAAAAGCTGCCTAGTCAAAATCTTTTTCATACATTGTTCTTGATTACAAAATCTGGGAACACAAAATATGCTATGTTTTGATGGACTGTCTGGAAAAAGTCAAATTGTCCCACGATTTTACGGGCATAAAACCCAAAATCCTTTTTGGCCTGCAAGCGGAAACAAAGGTATTAGGCCTACAACTAATAGTATAATAATAATTAAAAAGAAACTATTGTCTCTCAATGATAGTTTTGAGAGTAAAACTGCATTTTGTTTCAATGCACATCTCATTAAGGATAGCTTAATGAGAAGAAAAGCTGATAAAGAAAATATATGACTTTTATAATTGAGTATGTGTGTTAGGGTCAGTGGTTCAAATTGATTATTTGATTCGAGAACTTTATTGGTGGCTTTGTGCACATTGTTTCTCAATAAAGCAGAATTCTTTGTGGCCAGTGACTGTGTGAG
The DNA here is from genome assembly GCA_034781015.1 of Tonicella lineata. NCBI lineage: Eukaryota > Metazoa > Mollusca > Polyplacophora > Chitonida > Mopaliidae > Tonicella > Tonicella lineata. The sequence continues at coordinate 1,474 of JAVFBY010397378.1, forward strand.
CTGTGGACAGGGTTGTGGGTCATGAACACTGCCTGTAGATGTTGTCTTATGTCCACTATATAGAGGCCTTAATGTGGCCAGGGGTTAACTGATTGATAACCCAAACTTTTTTTGCCCCTGGTTCAGCACCCCCCTCTAGCCAGACTCCTATTGTTTGGTGTTCCCTACCACCTCACCTTCAATAGGGGCTATAAGAGGGAGATTTGAATAGGTGTGATTCTAGCACACGGCCTCGTCTGGACAGGCAAGCTGGAAGGTAGAGGCTGAATGGCATTGTGCCCCCCCCCAGGCCTACAAAGACTCATTCTCCCTGGCCACTTATCTCCCCCTTTGTCTTCCCAGGACTCAAAGAACTAGCCAGCCTCCACAGCCCCTGCTACTATGCAGTCTTATTGTTATTCTCTACTTTCTCTCTACCCTAAACCTTTCTTGTTGGATCTTACTTAAATTTTATCGCTAGCATTACAAAGTTTTCTGTAAGTCACTTTGGTAGTGATAGCCCCTTTGATGCACTTCAATATTGTTATATTTTATTGAAGGCAAAAAAGAAATAAAAACAAAAATCTCAACTGAAGGAGAAAATATTGCAAAAATTTATGCAGCGTTTTATTCTTGTACAAAGGTACCATCACACACTTGATTAGATTTGAACAGCTTAAAATTTCTTGTGTTAAATTCTCAAAGTCCTGATTTTGTTGTAAAGTTGTAAATTGTGTGGCATAAGGTAAGATAGAGCCAAGGGAGAGCACCTGGTGGTCTACTGACAAACTGATTCCGTTCTGTCAAGATAACGGTTTATAATACTCCCGGGAGAAATCCTCTCTCACATTCATGAAGGGTTTGTCTTTTGACTGAGAGTCAGTGAATCATCAAAGACGAGGAACAACCTGGCTTTAATTGTGAGCCACATGGAGGTGTGTGCTGGGAATAGTCTCACTTAACATAAATTAATTGCCATGCAAATGAGATTCTGTTTTTGCCAGCCTCTGACTGCTGGCTGAGTAGGCGTGGCTTATTGGTCTGTTTGAGAGGCTGTCAGTTGGGAGCAGGCAGATCAATGGACCCTCATCTGGCCTGGCTCCCTTGCTCTTCACTGATTGGCTGGAGTTATTGATGATTGACAATCTGTACATTATGCTGAAGGTGTCTAGATGATGGTCGGTGAAAAGCAGCCTTATAACCTGCCTCACCTGGCCTAATGTGTTTAATGTGAGTTCTGGTGACAGACAGAAAAGGTGTATTTCACCCTGGGACAGCATGATCAAAGATGTGGGCAGAAGGAAAATGGCAGCAATAACCCTGGGTAAGTCTTTACCTTACCCACTTCTAGTCTGCCAGATTCGGAGGTGTCTCGCTAGCAATGTCGGACATTCGCTAATTATTCCAGTCTGCAAGGTAGCAAGATTCTAATGGACTATCACATCGCCCAAATTCTCAGATCATTTCGTATGTCAGGTAGGACATTGACTATAGTTGTTGTTGACATAATCTGTGGCTTGGTGTTTTGTCATTTTGACATTCTTAGCATTCGGTCTGCTTCAGAAGGTATGGCGAAATCCACCATATATTTGGCTTGACACATTGTAATAATTCATGCAGGTTGGCTTCATTTGGACAGGCTGTCATTTTGGACAGGTTTTCTTTAAGGTAGATAGATACACACAAGGCTGACCAGCTTCTCTTTCAAGTATTATTATCTGGCTCTTAAAAACATATCATTCAGATAAATATTTTCTTCTGAAAAATATTCTTTACTTATCTAGAAAGGTCTTGGTCTACATTTGTCAGTTGGATCAGGACTCTATCTCATACATTAAGCAAATGTTGGTTAGTTTTTATGTTAGTGGGTGACATTTAGGTTTGTGGCAGTATGTTTAGGGAGGCTGGGTGATAAGATTTTAGGGGTGATGTTGAGGGTCATGGGATGGTATTTCCCCCTGTCTAGCCCTCCTGACAGGCCCAGGTGAGGTGTATCAAACAGCTTTATCTCCCTCAACCTGGCTTCTTTGCCAAACACCCTTACACAAGGCTTTCCTTGTTACAGCCAGATATAAGCTACCCTAAATCATCATAGTATTGACAGGCAGATGGTTTGTTTGTTAGCATTTCTCCTTCCTCAAGTCTATCTTTAAAATTTGTTTTCTCTTCATGACAGAATTGCATTACATAAATAGGTGTGACAACACAAATATTGCTGTTAGATGTCTTTGGGATCAGGATATATCGGTTCATCTAAAGTAAAGGTTTTCTTATATAAAACGATGTTACTGTTTATAATAAAGCCTCATTTTTCTATTTATTTCTAAAAAATATATATTTCTTTAGCACTCATGATGCATGTTTGTAGTTGCAAGGTATATAAACTATAGGCATTACACGTAGCTTATATTATATTATAATATTATTTAAGCTAATTATATTTCATGAAACTATATGTATTGCTATTTTTTAAAATATTTTTAAAAAATGCATGAGAATTATTTTTTCAGTTTTATTAACATTTAGTTGTAACTTGTAAATATTTGAGAAAAAAAAAATCGTTTTTCTTCCATACACAATGACATTCTTATATAAACTTATAGTTTTAGTTATTTCGATTGTATTTAAGAAAAGGCTGAGTTTATTTTATTGTTTTGTTTTTAATAAGCTTATATTTGTTATATATATTTCATTTCCATTTGCATGTTATAATTTTGCGCTGTTTTGACCTTTTGAAAAAAAAAATAACAACACAATGTATGACAAGCTCGCTGCTGCTTATGATATCCATTTCATATAGAATTGGCATAAAGAGGATGGTTTAGATTTATCGTGAGTATTGGGGATATTCAGTATGATGAAGTTTACACCTGCTAACTGTTACTCCTTATTTATTATAGATGATTGCAATGCTGCTAATCTCTTCCATCTATTCTAACATTAATGACAGCACTTTTCTCACATCAATAGTTTATGAGACGTTTACTGAGGGCTATTCTATTCAACTTAAACACTCACCATACATAACATAGCTGCATTTATACAGGTCTTAAATTAAATTAGGAAGCTTTTGTCTTAAACTGGAAGTACACACCTTTGCCAATTTGTTGCAAATGGCAGAATCAGACAGACCATACTGTACAGCATGTCACATTTTCTTTCTCTGCATTTATACAAAAATATATATATATATAAACCATTTTCTTTCTTTGCATTTATAAGAAATTATAAACCATACATGTAGCTGCATTTATATGGGTTTTAGCTTAAACCAGGAAGCTTTTGTCTTAAACTAAAGCATACGCCTTTCGGGAACCAGGCAGAGATTTATTGGATTTTGTTGCAAACTTGCAAGAACGTTTTTTGTACATCTTTACAGCAATACCTGAGTTTGTCTCTTGAAGGTTTGCAAGTGTTTTTATGGACACATACATGTAATACAGGTGAAGTCTGAAGTGTTTTATCATTAGCTCAATAATATGTGGGTTTTGAATGATTATTTTCACGATTTCATGTTTTTTTTGTTTATATTTTAATTTTTTATTTTTTAGAAACTGTCTTTCATAAAGTGGCTAAACAGTGTTTTATTGCAATGATCTATTTTTTATTTACAAAGGAAAATTACAGGTGACAGAAACATTCATTAGTTTGTTATTAACTACATGTATATCTCAAATAGAACCAATAAGCCATCAGGGTTTCAATTATCTTTATTCTTAAAGGTAGAATTCAGGTAAATGAAACAATCATTAGTCCATTATTCTTCATGAAAACAATAAACAATCTAGTACTCCATTGTCTCAATGGCTTGTTCAGGATATGGTTTGATGGTTGATATTTCCCTCCATTGTACCTGGAATTAATTAAAAAGCTGCTGTTTTGTTGTGATGACATGATCTAGGTAGTATCTAAGACATGGTAGAGAAAAGGAATTGTTCTAGGCAGGTAATCCTGTTGTTTGTGAAGCTTTCAGTTTAAGCATGACTCTCCCTGGTAATTGGATATTTCATGGCAGTAAGTTTGTCTGGCTTTGTGCTCTCACTAGCTTATTTGAGATTGGAAAGCCGATTGACCAGTAAAATAAGTCTGATAGAATTGAGCTTTGTGTTGTTGCATTGGCCGTGTGTTTATAGTGATGCAGGTGTATTGAGTAGCAGGGGATGAAGGGATTTAAGACACGTGTCTCCTTCCTCGGTGAATCCTTCCACCAGGTAGGGTAGAAGGAAAGGTACACATCAGGTGATTTGATTAGGATATAGACTAGATTACCATACATCTAAACCTATCTAGCGTCTAAACCCATCTACTACATTGTAATAACAATACAATATTCCATTAATGAGTTATTTTAATTAATCAGACACACCTGTCATATACTTCTGAACCAGGCAGGTAAATGGATGCGTTATAGCCCACAGGTACATCTATACATGTAACGGATAATTAGTTATAGGCACGCAATACAAGCTTGATATTATTCCTCTTAAAATAATTATAATACCTGTAATTGACAGGTACTGAAACTCATGCCATTCGAATACAAGGGCAATTCATTTTCTGACCATATTATTATTCATAGAATACACGTAGAATTCCTGATACATCAATATTAAATCTGATGATTTTATATCTTTTCTATCTTAAACGATCAATCTGTGAGCAGTTAAAGAGGGTTGTTTAGGAAGTAGTTATTGTGGGATTTATTGATTAGGTGAGGAAATACCTTTGCTTTGCCACCAGCCATTGACAGGTAGCTCTTTGTAGTGAGAATAATGAATGCAGCCTTTTACATGCTGCCTATGAATGTCATGTCGTGTGTGCATGAAGGTGCGATTGAGCGCGTGTCCTCTGTGCAGTCGCTGTTATTCCCCATTCAAGTACAGCAGGTATTGACACAAGTCAAGTTCACTAAATGACAGATATGTTTAATTACCTGTTTGTCGGAAATGGGCCATGCTCCAGCACTTGTCTATATCCACTGGTTTCCTGGTCTCACAATGGTACCTCTATGTCCACACATGCCATCATCACACTTCACAAGCATTTCACCGAGAAACCCACATTTCCTTCAACCCAGATACTTCACTATTGCTTTGCAATAAATGTAAATGAGTGTGATTTATGGTCCCTAATTGGCATGTAGAAAGGTGCAATCACCTGGGAGACTTAAGGTGTCCATGGTAAAGCATGTCTCAATAACAAATCCCAGTCATCTAAGTATTGTCACTTGACAATTGTCACCAACCTAGGGAAATCTAATGAATTGAAGATGAATCACAAAGTCAGTTGATAATCAAAGACTTTGACTATACAATGAGCCCGTACAACTGCCCAAATTAAATACTGGGATTATAATTCAGTTAAAATTAGCATTCCTATTATATTGTGAGACTTTATTATTAGAATATAAGAGGGTGTTCTGATTTTAATTTAATGATTTTGTGATTAGCATTTACATTTCTAAATACATGTATGTTTAATAATGGCTTATGTATACATGCAGCCAAGAGTGATTGATCTGTCTACATAAACAACTTAATGAACAATAACTTATTTTAGGAGCCTATTCTCTATATTTCTATAGAACTAATGATTGCTATGGTAAAATCAATTTTTGCATTTTTCAAAGCAATAAAGTGTAATTGCAAATAATTAGATATAGTGAATAAAAAAAAATGTATAATTAAGCCTGTTTCATAAAAAGCAAAAATAGAGAAAGTATTTATGTTAGTGTCCTTGCAATGGCAATGTATTTGCAATTGTTCCATTTTCTGGAAAGGGCACATGTTTGATTAATCTTTAGAAAGGCAGACCAAAAGGAGCCAGTGCAAGCATTTACAGTGGTAAAGAAAAGCCTTGAATTGACTGTAATTGTAGATGTAGCTCTGTATCTTGGAGTTTTAGTGGTTGACTCAACCAAGTAGTTAGTTTGGTTTATGAACGATTTTGATCGATTTGACAAATTTCTCTGGCAATAAACGTAAAGTGGTTTGTGGGTTAATTGGTAAAGCCCAAGAATGGGAGATTCTAATGTGCTGTAATGATTAGAGAGAAACATGAGAAATTAAGATTCAAGGCCCAGTAGTAATGAGGTCCAAGGAAGGCTGATGGAGTAGATCATTGGTGCTCGTTAACTCCATGTTTTCTAATGGATCAGGCAATTTTGATGACGTACAGTCGCCATTCACCAAATAACGCAGCTTTCCACAAAAAATCCCAAATAAGCCAAGTTTGTAAGTAAATAGATGCGGTTAAAGCGTGGCCACATTGCAGTACTCTCTGTAGCGGTAGTTTGACTGACAGCTACAGAATACAATCAATAGAGAGCCAATAGAATAGCCCCAGCATCCCTGAAGACTTTCACTGTAAACAAGTTCAGTTTGACCTGCTCAGTGACACCACAATAATAACTCCCCAGCACCGAATCTATCAACTTAAATCAATTTGTTCGGCAACTTGCTACTTATTACTGTACATGTAACAGAGGGCTTAGCCTGGAATCAAAAGTATGGTGTCCAAATGGTAATTTTCCATAACTTTTTAAGTACATTAGTAGCCTACTGTAACTACATTGTAGGTGTCCAATTGTTACAATTTCCCTATCTCCTGCACGTTAATGTTTATTAGTTACCAAATTAGGCAAATTTTCAATTCAGGGTGTCCAAAGGAAGGGTGGACACCTCTCTGCCTAAGCCCTTGGATGTAACTCCAGGCTTATACATGTAGTGTATCATCATTGCCTGGGAAAAGCTTTGTTTGCGATACGCGTATGTACATTTACCTCAACCACAGGCACATCTTTTGACTGCAGCCAAACTGATCTGTAGTTTGTTACAAGTTGCTACACCCCAAGGACTTACATTGTAGGTACAGGGGTGTCCACTCATTCTCTGAACACCACAAATTGAACAATTGCTACATTTGGACACCCCGTTTGAAGAAACTTTAACATGCAGGAAATTGTGAAAATTGGACGTACAGTTGATGGAAAATGGCCATTTTGGACACCATGCTTTTTATTTCTGGCTCTAAAGCCCCTGCAACACCCTAATCAATACAGGCATATCTGTTCAAATATTACCAGTCCATACAAGTTATTTGAATGGTCTATACATTTTATCAGTAGGAAGCAGGTTGCTCAAATGGCATTCTGGTGGGGAAAAAAAATTCATCCCAGGCATAAAAAAGACGCTGGTTAATTTGTTTCCAATGATCATTAAGTGAAATATATTACAGTGATCATGATGTAGAATGTAGTCATGATTTGAATGTGCTAGAGATGAAAAAAAAACAACAACAGGACACGGCCGATCCTAAATACCGAACTTTCAGTATTTTTTTTTAGACAATTGATGGATTGATTGATATGTCTTCATAGTTTCAATGGTATTATGATTATGTAGAGAAATACGGCACTTACAGCATTTTTTTAAAACAACGGATGAATTCACCGGTACTTTATCCATATATTGTCTCATACAAATAATTTGATATGACTTCATAGCTTCAATGTTATTATGATTACATGTATGTAGAGATGTAAAAATGTGGTTGCATTTCACAAGGTGTATTAAGTTTTATAGTTTTATTTAAAAGTGTATTTCCTGCTCTAGGTAGTGATTAATCTACTAATTGCTGGAGCTATTATCATGGTCAATTTGTCAGTGGTCAATGTAATTGTTTCCTCTACATACTAAGGTATGAATTCACGAACACTCAATGCTAATTGTTTGATATTTTCCACATATGTTTGCCTGGTTTTCTTTTGAAATGTCACTAGCCGAAGGAGAAATGCCAGTGGGGGCTGGGTGGCATTTACTTCCAACTCTAAGGGACACATATACAATTCTAATCCAGATTTGCTGGTATGCTAACAAGGGTAATCATTTTACGCATTTAAATTGCCATTGTGAAAACCTCACGTTCACTATGTTCTGATTGTGTTTAATAGTATAGACGTACAGTATGCTTCACGTAATGTGTGTACACACGTATATCTTCTGATTTGTTTAAATTACTGCTGACATAGATAATATATAAAAACTGTCTGCCGTATAATTACAGATATGTAAAGTAAACAAGATACAATACATTGCATTCACATGTTATCCAATCATATGATAATAATTTAAGACTTGGCAAAAAAATGAAAGTGTGTCTTCTGTTTTTTCCACTCATTTCTGCCTCTACATGTTGATGTATGTATGTTCTTGTACACATGTACTTGTAGGGTGTTTAGTAGAGACCTGTTTATTAGTAAAGATTTAGTTCCCAGCCACCCAGAGTCGGCTGTAGTTTTTACCCCGAGCTGAACTGAGTGGTGTTTTCCTGTGTCACTGTATGCTTCACTTGAAGGCACAGTCAAATCAATTCATTTCACATTCCACGGTGACAGGCCGCTTGAAGAAATGTCAGAATTATGATATGTTCTCATTTTGGTAAGCTTTAGGTGATGGATAGCTTGGCTGACATACAACTCTTGATAAGGTAGATTTCCTCTGTTTCCATGGTGACCATAGCCAATGAGCCAATCAGATTTCGGGAACTGAGAGAGTTAGAAGAAAGGTGTGGAAAGGACAGACCACATCAGTACTGATAATTTAACATATAAATGCCTTTTCTTTTGGGATGTTTGGTAGGTTTTTGTCTTACTGATAAAACTAGGGATTCTGAGGACACAGAATTGAGTTAAACTTTTGACACTGGTTGGTCTACCTTGACCCCTTATCTTAAACATGTACAGTATCTTTGTGGTGATGGGTTAGCATCAATGGACTAAACACAGGGATGAAGTAATTTAATAGTGCTATTTGACACTGGAATTGGATTCGTCAGACACCTGATATATGTGTCTATCTAGTAACGTAGAAAAATAGATATACGGGCCAGATGTCCTGGTCCTATATACATGTACCTGATCTACTTTAGCTGTACATGTATCTGTAGGGACAGGTGGGGGAGGTACTTTTACCATTTTTTTTTGTTGTGCAACTTTAAAAAAAATATTTTTTGTGCTGCCCAATATATGTCATATACATGTATTGTGCATGAAATTGATATAATTATAAAAAAAGTTTGTAAAGGATAGGCCTACCAATAAACAGAGTATAGTTTAGCCACCATTGGGATTTTGATGAGGGTACCGGTACATATACATGTACATGTATATGTAGGCCTATTTGACATAGTGGCAATTATTATTTCTGACTGGTTGGCTTAAGGAAGAACTGTTAGGGAGTCTATAGTTGATATGTACGGCTAATGGGTTAGATCCCCAGGGTAAAGCTGGGATGGCCTGGTTGAAGGAATCTGTTTGGATCAGAGGTAGTTACTAGTTGATGTGTTGTGGTTAAGAAGTCGCTCACAGGTGCTCTAGCTGTATTAATACTAGGACTGTGTTAGAGGTAAAGTGATTCACAGCCAGGCAATTTGCTTGTTTTCCTGAACGGAACTGTAACCTGAAGCGGAGGCTGGGTAGGTAAAGTGTCTATACTGACTACTCTAAACGAGGGGACTCTCTGTCTGGATAATGAGGGGAAGAGACTTCATCTCCTCTCGCTTTCTCTGTCCACCCTGACTTTGACCTCGGATCATATTCACCAGTTACATGTACTTCTTAAAATGAGGATGTTGATGGGTTAAGTACTGGTTTCTATGCATCGCTAGCTTTAGGTTTAAAATTAGTTTGGACTTTTACTTTTTGGAGATTTTGTTCCTGTGCAGGTGTGAAGAATCTGATGGCAAACAGGTGGACTGTTACAATTTTAGTTTGAAGTTTAGTTTGTTTGTTGAAGCTGTGTAGATTTGTACCTGGATGTTGGAGTCTGTATATTTAACCACATGTGCACATCATCTGGGAGCATACACAGAAGCCTTTGTGGTCAGTGACTTTCTTAACCACTACATGCACCCTGTACAAAGCTCCCTCTGGGACATGGTACAGACAGAAAGCCTTGAAGAGTAGTCTCCCCTTGGTTGTGTTACATGTTCTTGTAGTAGGCCACATGCCTATCCACTACCACCTTGTCTTTTCAGGTAATACACCATTGCAGGTCAACTTTATAATTTCAAAAACTGTATATTTGTGAAGTGAAATTTATGTTTGTCTATTTTTTCTCTGTTAACAGTGGAAAATGAAGAAAACATGGGTGAAGCTACAGCTCTGGTAACTGACGGAAAAACAGATTTAAAAAGTGACTGTCCTACTACAAATAAACCTGATCGTCATTGCCATGACGATAAAGAGAACTGTAATCATGACAAAAACCAAGCCATATCCGAAGAACACAATAACAACAACAACAACAATGCGTCAGAGCTGAAACCTAAACCCCAGGACAGCATACCATCATCCACAAGTAAGTTGATTTCTCAACACATCAAGCCTGCAGAGACTTTCAGATTGGATTAGTTACTTTATTTTCAGTTACTTGTTGAATGGAAATGTTGGGAAATGAAATTTCTGTTGTGTGTAAAGGCTTTATCATTGCAGTCCTGATAATTGGAATTTCAGTACCGGTACCTTGTTTTCATTTTTACGATAACAACATGGTACCAGAAAGGCTGTGAAATTATCACGTTTAAAACATAATAGTACAATAACTCTGAGATTAATTAAGTAAGTTGGTTTGACTGGGGTTTAATGCCATGCTCAGGGGTATTTCATCGATATGATTGCGTGTCAGCCCAATGGGCGGAGGAAACCACCCTTGATGCCATATATGCAACATAGGAGACAAGACAGAAAAAAAATGTGGCCACCACACTACTTTATTTTGATATTTATGTTGCTTTGATTTTATTGAATGGTTTTTTTTTTATTTTATTGAATGGGTTTATTTTGATTTGCTGTAGCTGTACCTGGTCCAAATAAAGAGGGAGATAACTCTATCCCTGTTAAAGAGAACGAAGAAGACAAGATAAAAGAGTTGTTAGAGAGAGGAGATACCGCTGTGATATTTGCTGAACCTGTCAGTGATCAGGAAGATGACAATGGCAGTCACACTGGAGGTATTTAACATTACAATTCTTTAAGATTTCTCCCCTTAGATGTAATTAGCAAGATTGATTGATTGCTTTCTTGTATTTAACTCCATACTCAAGGCTATTTCACTTTTGCAATTTACATGTAGGTGTACATCAACACAACACATAAACATAAAGTGTTACTTTGCTGTAAAGCAGAGTAACAACTTCGAAGAAAAATAACGAATTCATTTTGACTCACTCCTGATGATAGTTAGATTAATAAGCCGAAACGTTGAATCAAAATGAATTTGTTATCTCTATTTGGAGTTGTTACTATGCTTTATTGTGTTAAACTCCTCAGTGGTAGTCATAATATTACTGGTTATCGCAAGTATTTGAAAGCCACAGAGTAGTTAATTAATTAAAAACTGACAAATCATGTTCAAGATTAACTCTCATTGACAATGGACTATGAACTCAAGCTTCCCAGGGTGAATTACATCCTGAAAAGACAACAACCATTTATTTGTGCCTGTGATGGATACTCTGAACAATATCTTTCTTACCATTATATTGATCGTAAATTTATTAGTTAGCAAAAAAGTCATTGTTTTTGTTGCTCAAATGTATTTTTTTTAATACATGCAAGATTCTTATTAATGTTTTTTTTCATTGTTTTATTTTTGCAGAGTCTGTAAGTAACACAGATGATGAAATATGTTTGAAGTGTGCCCATTGCCAACAGGGTTTCTCCAGAATCTACTTATTACGTGATCACATGAAAGCCTTCCATGCCGATAAGCCAATCAAATACTCCTGTCCTAAATGTGAGGAAAGTTTTGTCCTAAAATCTCAGCTAGATAAGCATCTGGCTTGTCATTCCCCAACATCTCAACTATGCCGTGTGTGCCACAAAAGTTTTGCTAATGTATATCGTCTCCAAAGACATATGATCAGCCATGACGAAAGCACAGACTTACGCAAGTTTAAATGCCCAGAGTGTGGCAAAGCTTTCAAGTTTAAGCATCACCTTAAAGAGCACATTCGTATCCACAGTGGAGAGAAACCTTTTGAATGTTCTAACTGTGGGAAGCGCTTCAGTCATTCTGGTTCTTACAGCAGTCACATGACCTCCAAGAAATGCTGGGTGATGAACATGAAAGGACGAAGAGTTGATCGAAACGGTAACATGGACTCTGTCTCATATGCAAATAGTCCCAAGCAACAGCCAACAATCACTAGTACAGAGCTTCCAATACAAACAAACTTTCCACCCCAATTTGTTCATTTTGATCCCAGAAATCCCACGTCCTACTTTCCATCGTCATTAAATGGAAACTTTATTCCTTACACAGTTTATTCACCTCCTAAACAGAAAACTGGTTCCATTATCTACACCTCCACACCATCTCGCCCCTCTCCTATCTCGGCTCTCTCTGAACAACTCTCCAAAGAGATAAAAACAGATCTCAGTCCTTCTATTGTCGACAAAAAGCTTGCTGAGGTTATCAAAAAGGAATTAGCTTTGGTTTGTTCATCAGAAAGTATAAGAGTTATGGAGAAATTAAAGGCAAATTCTGAAGCTGTTTCTCCTGACAGTAGTGGAGTTAAAGAAGAGAGAGATGAAATCAACCCCGACCAGACGACAGAAACAGAAAATCAGTGTAAACATTGTCAATCCGTGTTCAGAAGTCCTGTAGATCTGCATCAGCATGAACGATATCTATGCAAATCCAACAAAGACATCATCCACCGAGTCAGTCAAATGGAAAGTGGCCTGAACTCACCCAGCAGTACAACATCGTCAGACTTCAGCAAAGTTGATACGTCCAACGGCAGTATTGATGGTGTCACTGACGACGAAGAGATGCTTGATGGGAAGGAGGAGAGTCTTGAAAACAGAAAACTTCGCATGCGCTCCATGATTACTGATGAACAGCTTCAGGTGTTGAAAGCTCACTACCAAGTCAATCCCCGACCAAGAAAGTTTGAACTCATTCGTATTGGCAATGAGATTGGTTTTCCTAAGCGAGTGGTCCAGGTCTGGTTCCAGAATATGAGAGCTCGAGACAGGAAGAAGGGAAAAAATGTTCCTTACTTCCCGTCAATGGCCCGTTTCAAACGCCATGAGGATGGGGGTATATCAGTCAGTAAAGTGCCGTCGCCCTACATCCCAGTTGTTCCTCAGCCTTACAATGGTTCTATGCACCCAGCCACCACTGTGGCCATCACCACAACTGCTAGTTTCTCCGAGATAGACAAGTCCAACATGAATGGGAAGTATGTTCAATCTACCATTCACTCATCACCCAAGCTTTATAGTGCTCCCCGCCTTCAACAAGATGAGCCTTTGGACTTGACGGTAAGGAGGACACCGCCTCAAGCCCATTCTGGTAGTGTGCCTAGCCTCACTTCATCGCCTCGTTCCCAAGGAGACAGCGACGGAGAGGTTCTCAACTTAAGTCAGAAATCATCCAATGGTTTTAGGGATTTTCCTCTCAATATTCCTGTACCAAGACCACGCGAATCTAGCTTACAAGATTCAGCGATTTACAAGTACATGCAACAGGAGGGAATGATCATAAACCGTCCTGGTTCAAGGTCATCTATAAAACCATTGTGTAATGGTGATCTGCCTGACTCTGGTCCAACAAGCTCTGAAATTTTAGATTCCAGTCCACGTAGTACTCCACAGCTGCCCACGACTACAGGAGTAGAGGCGGAGCAAGGAGAGGAGGTGTTTTCGAAAAGACGTGAGGAGGACATGGATACCCAAGGTGACCTTGTCATTGATGAGCGGGACAAAGACATGACGGATGACTCTGAGTTTGAAGATGGTCGAGGGAATCATATGGATGAGGGTGAGAGGAGTGGGCTTGACGATAGTGAGGATGAGACAGGTGATGAATCAGATGATCACCATGACAACTCATTGAACCCAGACGAATCAAACGATCGCAAGTCCAAACGCACCCGAAAGAAGTCGTGGCGCCAGGTAAAGGCAGGTTTTGAAATTTTTTATTCATCCTCATCTTGTAGTATTTAGAACCTATCCTCTATTGACTTTCCTAAACCTATCTCTCTCACCTCCATCACTAACATCATTCATTAACACTAAATTATAGCAATCAATATTAAAACATTTATTATATATTCTCCAATGCTAAAAGTAACTTGTTTTAAATGTAAATGTTACCATTCACTGTTTGTCTTTCAATGCATAAGTCAAATATCAATTGAAAAAAATGAATGCCTGTTACATGTAGCATAATCTGTGGTACTATTTTTTATATTGATAACAACTTCTTTGTTTGTCTGTAAAACTGTTTTAATCTAAACCCAGGTAGTTTTGTTAAACTTTGTGCAATACTATTTGATCGTAAATGACATAACTCTAAGACTATAAACGTTCCATAAGGTATTGTTATTTGTGATCAAACATTTTTGTACAAAGTTCTATTAAAACTCTTAGATACGAGATCGTTTTGAAGCCTGAAAGCAATGACGATTGCCAGTGTCTATAAAGGGAGATAAATCTGTCAGGAACAGGAAGTGCCAATGACTTACAGAAGTGCTCATTTGGACATTAATATCATGTCTTTGTCAATGGGGTGGCTCTGGCTGTTATATGGGCGACATATTTATCTCCCTTTATAGCCACTGGTAATCACCATAGATGCCTGGCCTGAAAAGCATCTCGTTTTGAGCGAGTAGAGTAGATTTTAATTCTAGGGTATGTTGCTTATAGGTAGAAGCTGAGGAATTGCAGTTAGACTTGGATGATAATCTCTCTATGGATGAAGACCATCCTCTTCGTAAGAAGCGTAAATCCTGGAAGAACCACCGTGTGGATGTAGAGGAAGGGATGTATGCTTGTGACCAATGTGACAAAATGTTCAGTAAACAAAGCTCACTAGCTAGACATAAATATGAGCATTCTGGTAAGAGAAATATTCAGTGATTTGTTTTTTGCTTTTTATTAAGTAGACATGACAATGAGTTCTAGTAAGCCAGGAAGACCCAGCTGTCAACAAACTAGCAACAATTCTTTTTTTTAACCAGCAAGTGGTTGACGAAAGCTTCCTGATGCTCTCAGAGCTAAAGGGCATCATGAAGCTAATTTGTCCTTTTCCTGTCTAGTCTTTTATGTTGTGAATGATGTCAAGGCTGGTTTCTTCCAACCATTGGGCTTGCAAGCCGGCCTATAAGCAAAATACCCCTAAGCATGGTGTTAAATACCAAGGAATCAATCAATCAATCAATCTCAACAAAGGTGCAACAATGCGTTTTTTTAACTTTTAAAGACGAAAGCAATCTAGTTCCACCCAATGCGTTTTTTGGATAATTACACACATGTATGTGATTGTTTGGAATTATCATCAAAGTCACTTGTAGAAGTTTTGTTTAACAGTCAAAATTTAATTTTATATGCCAAAAACAAGTTTCCCATTCTTTGGTCGAAACTGTTATGAAAATTTTTAACAAATCTAATTGTTTAATTTGTGTATTGTTTTCAGGGGCCAGACCATTTAACTGTGATGTATGCAGTAAAGCTTTCAAACATAAACACCATCTAACGGAACACAAGCGCCTTCACAGTGGGGAGAAACCATTCCAGTGTCGTAAATGTGGGAAGCGATTTAGTCATTCAGGTTCATACAGCCAACACATGAATCACCGTTACAAGTATTGTAAACCAAATGGTGAGGATGACTCGGAGACAATGGTGGACAGCTCTGAGGAGAAGCCCTGCGGCCGACTACTCGTCTTCACTTAGAACCTCCATCTGCAGCATTGGTAATTCATAAACAATGTTCCATTTTAAAAAACTGTTGCATTATTACATTCATATGAATTTGATCTTCATAAGAACTTAAAATCTGTTAGTTACAAATATGTATTGTAACAGTTTCTCATTTTATTTTAGCTAATTACGCTAGCTATATGACATTCTTGTTAATGTATGTCTTCATTAAATGCGATTTTAACAGTTGCTCACAAGGATATTTGTTTGTGAAGTATTATTGTTTTTGACATGCATAAATATTGCAATACCCTTTCATAGCTCTGATATTTACCCACCATTGAGAGGCTCTGTTTACATGCAGGGTAAGAATAATAATACTATTTTTGTGCTATTCAATAGACACGATTTCATTTTACCAAAAATTATTTACATGTAATCATGTTGTCTGTCGATCAACTTATATAGAATTTTACCAAATCATGAAAAGCAATATTATTTTTATTACTTTAGGCTATTTATAATAGTCTATCTACCATAATTGTTACGCATAATGGGTTCTTTTTTTAATTGATAGTGACTGTTTAAGTATTTTTTATTTTAGGAGAAAGTTATTTTTTTATAGATTAGCCTATTGATATAAAATCTTACCATGACAATTAAATGATACGGTCATTTTTATGGTCTTGCCTATGACTGGAGATTGGCAGTGTTGTTGTTGTGTACGTTAGAAAGTTTTGTTGTTGGTCCCGAACTGTCTTCCACAAACTTTCAGAGCCAAATTGTAGACTTGTTGATAACCTAGTTATAGTCCATGACATGTTAAACCCAGGGATTCTGGTCAGTAGGAACTAAGTTCTCTCCTTTGAGATAAATCTGTTTTATTTTTAATAGATAATGGGGATCGCCAGTGATAAAAAGGGAGATACCTATGTAACGTATATAACAGACTGCGCCTTCTTTCTCATTGATTGACAATAGCATAATTATGATATTCAATTTAATACTATTGTTGAGTCAATGCCATAGATGGCTCTGCCTGATTCAAGGGTTACAGATTTATCTCCCTTTTTAGCAACTAGCGATCCCTATTAAAAAGCTGCTTTAGTATGATTTTGTCCTGTTGCATTTCTTGTACAGATTTCATGTTAAAACCAGTAGAGAATCTGTTCTTGTTGTTGTTGTTTATATCTGAGGAAGTCTGTACATTTCACTTCTCTTGTCTTTTACAGCTGATGAAATTTGTACCCTTTTTTTTTTAGGGTTTTGACTTTTGACTCCTGAGAATTGAATCTCTCGACATCTCCTTTTCAGTATTAGTATATCATAAATTTGGCAAACATTTTTTTTTATCAATGTAGTGCTTTTTTTTTAGCTCCCTTTGTATCACCTGTCAAAGCACTTATCTACTGGATTAGCTCCCTTCGTACCACTCTTCAGTACCTCATTTGACTGTCTCCAGTTTGTTAAGTTGTTTTGGTATTTATCAAGCACATGTATCTCTAATTAGATATTATACTCAGATTTTTGAAATCACAAAGTATTTTATTGAAAAAGGTGCTTCTTTTGACATAGATAAAGATTTATTTGTTAATGTTAATGAAAAATGTATTTGTAATAGACCTTTTTCGAGGATGTTTTATTGACTTATTTCTTGTTATACATATACTACGCATAATGTTGTAGGTATTTTATTCTTTCTTTTTTGTGATTTCGATTTCTTGCCATTAAGTTGTCTAGTCCCATACAATGATTGTCTCATAATTAATTTTTCGTTATCAATTTAAGTATTTTATTATATTGATGCCATATAACATTTATTAGAGGTACACAATGTTGTGTTATCATATACCTAAATGTGGATGAGTTATTCTAGTCAGGGGAGATAACCTCTTCCCAAGGGAGATAAATCTGGTCATTTAGAGTATGGTTTATAAACATTGTATATACTACATTTTATCATCATTTAATAATTGTCTACTAAATCTGAAAGTAACATTCCACAACTAGTGGAAATTCCAATGAAGAAATCCATAATATTAATAATTATAAAACCATTTTGAAATCATAATTGAACGCCTGTTTCATCATCATTTTTGGATTTATTTTAAACTTTGTCTCAGAATTGTCTAAGGTGTTACTGTTGTGGAATACATTCTTAAATCTGTCTGTCCATCCTAGTGTATTATGCAATAGCTGTATAAACGGTGTCTATTAAAATGTTGATGTTCTTGTATGTAACAATAGCTTTATTCAGCTGTACTTCACTGGTGAAAAGAGCATGTATATTATTTGATGCAGTTTAGACTGCTAAATCACCTGTTGAAACTATTGACACCTTTTGAAAACTGAACTTGACTTGGGTGCTTCCATGACACGTGTAATATTAAGTTTGGATACTGCTGTATATATAGTTAAGTGAACAGCTTGAGCTCTACAGCCTTAGAGAGATGGGGAAATTTATACGAGTAGAGCGTTTTTTGTAGGTAACTGATAATCATATGAAATGACCACTGATGAAAGCTAATGAGGAAAGACTGTAGTGATGAAGAGAAGTGCTAGTTAGATGTGTCTTCCGTTTTGTACATGTAGTAAATAGAGTAACTGCTCAGGTACCTGAATTAATGGTGCTGAGCTGTTAAAAGTGGACCAGGTAGATCTCAGGTAGAGTGACCAGTAATCTTCATGGCTTTTAAGGGATCACCACAATGACTGATTATTGTATTGTGTTTGTGAGGTGTGACTGATACATGTTTCTGATTTATGTAGAATGTATGTTATGTTAAAGAAACATCTGGGTTACTAAATGAGATTATTTTCATGTTGGGACTAATGCTTCGTCAGAGTGGATGGTGTGTGTGGAATCTGTACGAGTCAATGGTGTGAGTGTAGGTCTATGTTTTTGTAATATTTGTAAATAATTTATGAACATTGTTGATAAATGTAGTAGTATTTTTTGTGGGTGTTATTCCTAAGCCGCATGAGGCAACCCCCCAGGGGATATTCCGTGGAGACTGTGCCAAAGCCTTGCCGCAATGGGCCTTGTTAGATGTGAGATGAACTGGGTGGAGCAACATTTGTTCTCCTAACCCAGGTAAATTCATGCATTAACAGCCCCTTGTGCAAACCATTTGTGTAGATAGACTAGTTGTAGTATTTTCTAGTATACATTGTATATAGTTAGTTAGACACCATACTTGGCTACCTTTCAGAAGTGTACCTGACAATACTCAGTCACCTTGTATGATGATGTGTCCACAAGCAGCCGTTTAACAAAGCTATCTTGGTTTTCGTTAAACAGTCATTAAAACAAACTTATGACATAGGCACTGGATATGTGATCACATACTTGTGTGTGTTTATGTAGTGTATAATAGTTGCCGCCTTGTACTTAGCTTTAATATTGTGAATTGTACGGACAATCAGAAGAGTTGCCCTGTCGAAACGCACATTTTTCTCTTGTATTATATATGCTCCTTGGTGCTAGCATGTGTGAGAAAGAATTCTATGACAGAGAAAATGAATGACAGATGAATAAAAGCAAGAGTGTGTGATTGAGTGTGTGTGATATTTTGAGAGTATAACTGAGACTGGTGTAAGAGTTAACTTGAGTGCTTATAGACCCCATGTGCCATAAAGCTTCCTTTACTTCCAGTATTTGCTCTAGTAATCTGAAGATCTGCCAAACAGCTGATTACCAAAGTGTAAAACTCCTGTAGTTCAGAGACTTTGCTCTAGTCTCTGTTCTATATTACATGTTTGTCAGTATTTGACTGTAATTCTGTTGTCTTCCATTCATTGGGAATTAGTTTTGTCCCTTTGATGTGTCTATCAGTATTTCTTCATCATTGTTTCTGGTGTAGGTCAACATTTCACTGTTGTCTTCCAAACAACAAAATCAAAAGTCTTCCAAACATTTGAGTTGTTCGTTGTTTGTTTCATGTCTTCCTGGCAACAAAATTTAAAGTCTTCCAAATGATCGTGTTGTTAGTTGTTTTTTAATGTCATATTCTTGCTAAACAATCATGTCTTCCAAACTATTGAGTTTAGTTGTTAGTCTATTGCTCAGTCATTTTCTTTGTAACAAAGTCTTCCAAATGATTTAGTTGTTAGTTGTTTTTTTCATGTCGTCTTCTTGCTAAACAATCATGTCTTCCAAATGATTGAGTATAATTGTTAGTCTATTGCTCTGTCACCTTCCTTGCAACAAAATCAAAGTCTTCCAAACGATTGATCTGTTGGTCTTTTTTCATGTCTTCCTTGTAACAAAATCAAAGTCTTCCAAATGATTGAGTTGTTAATCGCTTTTGTGATTTAGTTGTAAGTTGTTTTTTTCATGTCGTCTTTCTTGCTGAACAATCATGTCTTCCAAGCAATTGAGTTTAGTTGTTAGTGTATGTCGTCTTTCTTGCAACAAAATCAAAGTCTTCCAAACGATTGAGTTGATAGTTGCATTTGTCATGTCGTATTACTTGCTAAACAATCATGTCTTCCAAACAATTGAGTATAGTTGTTAGTGTATTGCTAAGTCATCTTGCAACAAAATCAAAGTCTTCCAAACGATTGAGTTGATAGACGCATTTGCAATGTCACCTTTGTTGCTAAACAATCATGTCTTCCAAACGATTGAGTATAGTTGTTAGTCTATTGCTTAGTCACCTTTCTTGCAACAAAATCAAAGTCTTCCAAACGATTGATCTGTTGGTCTTTTTTCATGTCTTCCTTGAAACAAAATCCAATCTTCCTGAGTTGTTGGTTGTTTATGTTATGTTGTCGTCCGTTGTCATATTGAATATACATGTATCTAGTCAGTTATATTATCCCACCAAAAAATGTTTTAAATGTACTTTTAAATCTCTTAATTCCACCAAAGTTTCAGTTTTAAAAAATTTATAAAATGTTCTTCCCACCAAAGTTTGTCTCCTTAAGGAACTTATTGATATTCTAGTCCTCATTCTGAGGCTATTGAACCTGTCTGGCTGTTCTGATGCTGAAATTGATCTCCCAGTCAATTTTTAATCAAACAGTGTTTTCCCACCAAGAACTTTTACCACAAAGGATTATAATTACACTTGATGAAGTTTTTGTTAATTGAAAATCTAAAAAGTTAGAAAATGATACTTAATACAATTTTGTCTTCCAAGTTTTACCATATTTTAAAAATCAGGTCAACAACAAACTCTTGCCAAATCAAAGCATTTTTTTGCATTAGCCAATCAAATTTATTGTGCCAAATAACACACGTTTCTTCCAAAACTGTATTAATATATTCTTACAAGTCTTATTCACCATGTTTTGTCTTCCTTCTTAAAAATATATTATAGAGTTTGTCTTCCAAATTACATGTATGTCCTATTAAAATGTCGTGAATTATTTTTGGCCATCTACAAGCCTTTTATGGTAGCTCATGTTTTCAAGTAGTCTTGTATATATTATATATATATAATTATATGTGCGTGTTTTTTAGTATTATCTTGCCTTCCATGAACTAGTAATGTGGTATGGGATATGAATGTGTGTGTGGATTATCTGATAATCTCCCTTAATCTAGTCATGGGTGATCTCTTAAAGCTGAATGATTACTGGTCATTTTTACCTGGGTTATACATACACTGGTTTACTGACAACATCAATCCAGATGCTTCCAAACTGTATTATAAATCTTCCATGTGTACTCAAAAGTATTCTTCATGTTGTATCCGTGTAGTTTGCTCTAGAAATTTAGAGTCTTAGATAGAAGTAGGTCTGAGAGCGTCAAGCCGTATTGTGCAATCAAGAAAGACAGCTAACGAGCCAAAGTTGCCAAATGTACCTGTAAATAGCTGGTCATGTCTACCTGTGTTGTCTTCTATATAGCCACCTAATTATAGCCTTCCATAATGTCACAATAACATTTCTGTGTTAATTGATATCCACCTAAATGCATACTCAATACTTTTTTGCATGTTCAGATTTTATTTACTTGTTAATGTAGATTATCTAAAAAAAATATGTTCTTATATTTCATTTATTTACTTTGGAGAGCTTATAGAGCTTTTACTTTTCTAGTACACAGTGCCAAGAGCAATTCTAGAAAAAATGAATTTCAACTATTTTAGAGCATGATGTCTTTGTAAGAAGAATTGTTTTGTTAAATGTAAAATTCATGGCAGTCTCTACATAGTACTTGTTTTCTGTATGGCAGTCTGATAGCACTGTCTTGTCACAATGAATCTGTGTTGGCTGTAGACTGTAACTGCTGTAAACCACGTTTCAGTGGTAGATCATGACACACGCTTCTATTCACTGGAGATAAGTTTTTAGATAACATTTGCTCATTTTAGATTCTCCTCAAATTGTAGGGCTCTTTGGAAAGAACTGTTGAGCTCTCTGTATCAACCATACCTTCATTATACATTACAGGTGGTTCAATAAAGTTTCATATGCAATCAATATTTCTCTGCTTTCTGGTTTACAATTTCTTTGTTGTTCGCTTTAATTATATATTTACTTTCTGAGCTCTGTTGATCCACAGGCCCAGGAAGCACGGTCTATCTCCAGCCCTATGGATCCCTATGTGTTATTAAGTAAATGCATTTGTTTCATAGAACATAGGACCCACAGGGCTGAAGATGGACATAGCTACGTGGTTGATTCCACAAAGAAACTTCTGACTTACGTCAAAATTGAAAATTGACTTAAATGGCTTTTTTTAAAAATTCTAGACAACTCGGACATTAAGTAAACAGAAAATACAAAACCGCTTTAGAATAAACAAAACAGAAGTGCTCAGACAGCAACTCAACATCTGACTTAATTAAACAAGAGCTCAACTGAGCATGATATGCCCGTTGGGGTAAAGTGAAAATAAAAGTAAGTTTGACGAAATTTAAAGAATTTGGTTCATTTTTGAGAGATCGCTTGAGTGATGACAAGGGAAAAACTTGCATGCGAGCACATACAAACTTAAGGTTTTGACACTAGGCGGCGTTACTTTTAAATACATCCTAAGCGGCATTAT
>JAVFBY010397379.1:0-15210 GCA_034781015.1 Tonicella lineata
CGCACTCAGGGGTATTTCACCTACATGTATATGACGACAGATGAAGCAATAGTGAAACATCATGTAAATGCTCTGTTGAAAAATTAATGTTCCTCCAGAGTTTTGTTAATACGATTAATGCTTAAAACAAACTGCTCTTACCTCATCCCCGGACATAGTTTCCTTGATGGTGATGGTTATAAGTAAAATTCTCAAATTTACATGTAATTTGTATGTTTTTAAACTTAAACTTAACTTTACTAAAAACAGCCTTGATTCCCCAAATTAAGTGCCCTTTAGTGACAAAACAAACCATCCCACTTGGGTTATCTCCCCTTAGACCACCCTATGTCGCCAAGATCTCTGAGATATAAAGAAGAGAAGGTTGACGAAGAACGCCAATAGCAGATATCCATCCCCGACTGATTTGACCAAAAGGGTAAAGAATTGGCCAAAGCCCCATTCAAGTCTCCTGTCCTTTCGTAAGCCAAACTAATCATCTTAACTAGCCAAGAAGCAATGTTGTTCTTGTTTAGATTTCGGATGAAAGGGAATGAAAAGACACATATAATTCTCCCTTAAACTTTTAATCCGAACCAGGTAAGAAGATCACCTGACAAATCTAAGCAGTCTAGTTCCTGTAATAGTGAATTCTTTAACGCTGGGTTAGAGAACTCGTGACCATGAATGTCAGGCAAATTCTGATTTTCGGCAACAAAAAAAAAATCAAGCAAAGTGGCAATGCAAACCCAGAACCAATGTTGAGAATACCTTATTAACTTAATTATTAGCACATGTAACTCAGACACTCGAGCAGCAGAGACAAAGAAACCTAAGGACCAAACACAAGTTCCACTTAGGTACATGTAACAAGGAGTCCTGGCACGGATTAAAAGTCTTAAACGACTGCACTAGCGCAGCAAGATTTCGATCCAAAGCTATAATTCTATAGACCTTTCAATAACCCTGGCAACAGCAGAATGATATCTGTCGACCATGATTAGTTTTAAATGTTGGTCCTGCAACAGACAGAGTAAAAATTTAGATGAAATAGACAGAGGCTTTGGGTAGATTAATTCAAAGCTTCTTGCACCATTTGTGAAGAGCTTTTATCTACTCATACATTTGCTGTGGAAACCCTAGTCGATGGTACCATTCTTGCTGCAACCTCTTGAGAAAATCCTCTCTTGGCACTTGCACATGTGAAGCAGAGAGAGAGTGAGGATGAAAAAAGCTTGACCTTGACCGTCTTAACATTTTTCTCCAACACCACAAAAATAACCTCTACTTCCTGATTCCCCTTAACTCCAAGAGCACCAGGGCATCAGGAGGCTCCCGCCTAACCATCCGCCTCTCTGAGAAGATCTAACAGACTGGGAAACCACATCTCGCTTGCCACCACGGCGAGAAACCGTTTGCGAATGGACCCATCCAGTCCTGAGATAGGGCGTCCACTGTGACTGCGCTTGGATCTGGACCCGAGGTCAAGTAAGTTGGCAAATAATGGTTCCATTTTGTTGCAAACAAATCCATCAGGGTGTTTCCCATTTCTTATCATTGAGTCCAGGTGAAAGTGGTAATGAATACCATGCTATGGTGTTAAGACTCTGGTAAACACCCAAGGAAAGATCAACATTCTCAATGGAAGAATTTGGAATTTGAACCACCACCACCCACTTATCATAAGGCATAGAAACTTCATATGAGTTGGATGGACGGGTATATAAAGGTAAGCATCCTTCAAATCCAGAAGTTAGTCACTCCCCCTGAGCCAGAGCAATGCGAATCGATCTGAACGATTAAATGCGGAAAGATGGAGGAACTGCCAAGAAATCTTTGTTCAATCTCTTTAGACTGATGATCATTCTCTTCTCTTATGTTTTTGGCACCAGGAAAATCGGAGAATAAAACCCAAGGGATGTGTCTGTCATTGCTAGTTATTTTATGGTGCCTTCTTCACCAGTTTCTGAACTGCGTCTGAGATGAGTGCCATCTGGTCTGCAGATAAAGGTATCTGCGACCGTCTGGGAGCTAGTATAGGAGGGTAGCGTTCCAACTGTAACCTGTACCCGTGACATCTCCACATCCCATGTGTAAGCCCCCATTGTTATGGGGCACATTTCAACATGATAACTTCTCTCGTTTGTGTGGATAAGCCCCTACATGTATATATGCATTTATTTTTATAGCACGCCATGCAACTTCATAAAGAAATTTGAAGACAGGTTTTTGGGGGGTTTTACTTTGAACAGTTATAGTTAATTATTCCTTTCATCTATGAGCCAAGATGGACTATACAGTAAATCAAACTTTTCCAATTTTTACCTACCAGTTGTTGATTTATCAGTATTAATAGTGGTCTTTATATTTTAATAAAGCTTTGCATCAACATTTCTTGTGTTTTACCTACTTTGTAAGCGTGTTATTGGATATTTATCTTACGTTGAAACTTACCCCGCTTGCTGATTCAATGTGCCCCAGCTTGGGGTAAGTTGCAACATCTTACATGGGTGCCTTTTGCGAGCCATTTTGGGAACAGTATGTAAACTTACAGAACAATTTTAGCTCTTATATATAGCTCAATACTGGGGCTATATGCTGTGGTAATGTAGTGTTGGTGATGTACCTAGGGGCTGGTACAGAGCACTTTAGCTAAAAAGTGATGCAATGTGCCCCGGTCTCCCCTAGTCTGCGATTTGGAAAATAAACCGTCTCAAGTAATATTCATCATATAAAACAGGTTGGGGTTGGATAACCTCCAAGTCTAGCACTAACGGGTAGAGGCATACAAACTTGTGTTTTTCTTCATTATAAAATATATTACTTTTACTAGCATCCTTTTCCGAGGAGTATAATTTTATAAGGATACAATGGGATAAAAGTTAAACAAAGAAGCCAATTGAAATATCCTCAGTGTTTTACTGCAAGATGGCTTTTTCAAATAAATTAATACATGTATATGTATTCTGATACAAAAAATTCAGCTACAATTAATTTGGTCAGATATATTATTTGATTGCGGTGCAATGTATACAAAATTTAAAAAATGGGATACAAATCAAGAAAAGATAAACCTGTCACAATTATATTCAACATAATCCAATTTTCAATGGTTTTCCCTGCAGAACATTATTTAAATATTTTTATAAACTGAAATAATGTTTGTGTAATTAAGAAATTCACCATTAACAGTAATTTCCACATTTTGGGATAACACTCTCTTAGTTAGTTATGGCAGCTGTAGTTCTGAAAATGGAAACTTGATCATATTTTTTTTAAAAAATGGTTTCTGTAATTTGAGCATTTTTGACATTTTTCTTAATTTTGTCAGCTGTTAAAGGACAAGTCCAGTCTTTTTTAACCTCAACTTATTATTTACAAAGACATGTAAGCGTGTGACATTGGGAACCAATAAAGCATAGCCATTAATCAGTTAATTTCAAAGCCGGAAGTGACGTAGAAAAAAAACACCGAGATAGTGAGGTACATGTACCGGACTGTACGTCTCCTAGTGGACGCATCTACATCTACGGCAAACAGCGGCAACGCATCAAAGCTAAACTGTGCAGACAGGCTGCACGAAGACATTCACGACTAGACGAGTATACATGTAGAAGAGACCTGGTTTTTCAGCGATTTTGGATGTCACTTTTACTTTTTAAATTAACAAATTAACGGTTATGCTTTATCAGTTCCCAATGTAACACGCTTTAATGCCTTACAAAATAAATGTTTAAAATAATAAGTTTAGGTTGAAAAACTCTGGAGTTGTCCTTTAAACAAACCAAACTCTAAATGTTGAACTTAACAATGATGCAAAAACGTGGTAAGCATGGTTTTATGTAATACTTCATGCACAGTACCCCATTCAACCGACATCAGCTCATTTTTTGTATCATGGCTATTAGCC
Organism: Tonicella lineata; assembly: GCA_034781015.1. Lineage (NCBI taxonomy): Eukaryota > Metazoa > Mollusca > Polyplacophora > Chitonida > Mopaliidae > Tonicella > Tonicella lineata. The sequence continues at coordinate 3,890 of JAVFBY010397379.1, forward strand.
AGGGAGACAGTGGGGTGACCAATTGCATTTTCCCCTAAGTCTATAAACATGACCTTTGCGGACACAATGAGCGTCAACAGTAGATGGTCCTGGCAAGTTATCGGAGACTGCACGCAACGAGGTGGCTCATTTCAACAACATAAAACATTCCAATGGAAATGGACAGAGTTCTATTGATTTTACAAGAAGAAAAAAACACACAACGAGCAAATCTATGGTGTATTGTTTAACCGCATGTGTACACCTACAGAGAGTCAAGTACTTCTTGACATTTGCCGCGAGCCTTATAAAAAAATCTAATCTGCAAAAATGGTCTAAGTGTATTTTTCAGTACAGTAAAACGAGAGAAGTGGGTAACACAGTTCTAGGGATTTTAACTTCTGTATTTATTATTGAGCAACGTTTTACCTTGTTATGCAATATATACAACTTCTAACTGCCTATAAATACGTTAAGATATAAATGCTAATGTATTAAAAAATCCATAGCACAATTATAAGAACACATTAAATCACTTTTACTTTAGTGATAGAGCCTCTTCGGATTGAATTAATGTATGACTTTGAAACAAGCGATTAGTATTTTTATGAAGAGAATGGCTCTTGCACAGACCACTCATGGTAAAATCTCTCTTATAAGACCTTCCAACATCATCTTCTGGCGAAGAGGTTTACTTGATTATTCATGAATTATCGCCTGCATCAATGAATAATAAATTAATAGCTAGGGGATCACCACGACTCTTCTTCTAATTTCAAAAGTGACTTTCTAACTCGATTTGACCAGACTCATTGATGTGGGAAATGCACCTAGTCGCTTGTAGCAAATGAATACTATTTGCAAAGCTCGGCTTAAATTGGACTCAGAAATCCAACAATAGCATCCTCCAAATTGACTGAAATAAACGTTTACGTAATGTATGGGACACACAAAATAGGAGTATTGTGTTAGAAAAAAGTCCAGTGAAAGCCCAATGAAAATACGACATTTATTTATTTTGTCTTTATGTGTAGTATGAGCGTTATATATTCATCCGTTATGTTAACAAACAGAAGAGTACGCAAATATTTACAAATACCTGTCCATAGAATTGGACAGACGATAATGACAAAAATACTAGACGTGGGAGATTGATAAATACTAAACTTTCAACGGAAACTGTGAACAGATGTTGTGTATATGCAAAAGAAGGCATTTTGTGTATAAAAAAGAAGTCATGAAAAAGTTAAAGGGGAAGAAAATAAAAAAAAATCAAGTGGGCCTTACTAGATAGGCCGAAAAGAGCAGTTGTGAAACATGGTGTTCTAAGCGTGTGGATAGATATCATAATCCCGTTAAGAGCCAAGTTGGGAACTCAGGTATGGTGGACTGCTCATGGCAAATCGTTTCTGCCTCTACAGCATTGGCTATTATTTCATTAGTATTCACCAATATCATTTCCCAACAATGTTTTTCAATTACTTAAAAGACTGAGTTACCAAACTCACACATTTAGATCACCATGCTTCATAACTGCTCTTTACAGCCTATCTACTTAGCCTCATTTGATTTTTTGTTTCTTTCCCCTTTAAGTTTTTTTTTATTATCCTCTATTTTGTTGTTGTTCAGAAAACTGTGGAGAAAAATATTCTAACTTTTATTTAACAAGAAAAAACGCCAAAAGCCTTTAACTTGTATGTCTAAAAACTTTGCCATCCTGTGTTAACATGAAATATTCATCTCAGGTTCGATCCCCGCTGGAGGCATGTCACATTTTCTCTCTCTGCATTTATAAAAATATACAGTGTATAAGATGTGATATCTGATATGCCGACATTGACCTCTTCTTGTAACATGAAAAATGCAATCTTGCCAGATGAGGTAAAATTATAATTCTGTAATAACGTTAGTCAATGGCTACCATATTCACAAATCTCCTTGAGTCATCTTTGGGGGCCATAACCACCGAATTAAATTAGTTTTGCCACACATAAATGTTTAATTGAGTGTTCTGTGACTTTGTGGATAGTAGATATAGAATCTGCTTAGTATGAAGACTTCATAGGATCTGTGAGGAAAACGACAAAACCAAAATCACGAGAGGCTCTATGAAGGAAGTGTATAGTACATACACAAAAAGCTACAGTTACAATAGTCAAACTAGAAGGATATGAGCTATTTTCATTTATAGTGAAATCAAACCATAAAAGGCAGAGGTTTTGATACATACCGTAAAATAATTAATACAATTCGTTTATTTTACCTTCAGTTAACGCACATTGCTTGACTAAAAATAAATTAATTAGCAGGAAAATATCGTTGGATGGTTATTTTGGAAATTACTGTTCTTTGTGGAGAAATCAAATGGATGACAAACGCCAAACACAAACAATAAGTAATACCATCAACATTTCCCCCACATACTATTTTACTTTAATTTTCCCATCAAACATAGTTTAACAGACAGGCAACTGAGGTAGAGTTTACATATTTGTTATTTAATATCATTGATTTTGTGTGATACTGAGTACTGGACATATTTGTTATTTAATATCATTGATTGTGTGCGATATTGAGTATCTGATATATTTGTTATTTAATATCATTGATTGTGTGCGATATTGAGTATCTGATATATTTGTTATTAAATTTACTGATTGTATGTGATATTCAGTATTGGACATATTTATTATTCGATATCATTATTGTTTTTGATATTGCGAACTGGATATATTTGTCATTTAATATCATTGATTGTTTTCACATATTGAGGAATGTTAATATTTGTTTTTCATAAGGATGGTCCTGGTTGCAATATCCCAAATGTCAGTTGACAAGTTACCGTTTTAAATACTCCATAAGGCCGATGAATTAATAATTAATATTGCTATAAATCCGTGAACCAGGAAACCGATTTTCGTCTTTCGCCTTGTTGGCAGCTGCCATGACGGGCAGTGCGACGTTTTAGGTCTTTTGGCTGCACTATATGCCTATATCTCAGTGTTACAGATCCAGTGTCCTAATTATTTAAATATAGACTTTGCTTATGACGTAATACCCAATTACCTGTGACGTAATACCCAATATTTTAAGTATTGATTATGCGCTTCACACTATTCGCCAGGAACACTATGTTGCATGAATGAATACAACCAGTAGGGGTCAGTAGATGAGATAAACTTTATTGCAGGCAAGACGTTTCTTTTAATATCATTGAGTGTGTGTGATGTTGAATACTGGATATATTTGTCATTTAATGTGATAGATTGCGTGTTGTATTGAGTACAGTATATATTTGTTATTTAATAGCTTTGATTGTATGTGATTTTAATAACTGGACATATTTGTTATTCAATACCACTGATTGTATGTGATTTAAAGAACAGGACATATTTGTTATTTAATATCATTGCTTGTGTGTGATATTGATTACTAGGCATATTTGTAATTAAATAGCATTGATTGTATGTGATCTTAAAAAAGGAACATATTTGTTATTTAATATAATTGATTGTATGTTTTCTTAAAAACTGGACATAATTTGGTATTTAATATCATTGGTTGTATGGGATATTGATTACTAGGTATGTTTGTTATTTAATAGCATTGATTGTATGTGATATTGAGTACTGGGTATGTTTGTTATTCAATATCGTTGATTGTATGTGATATTCATTACTAGGTATGTTTGTTATTTAATATCATTGATTGCGCGTGATATTGAGTATTGGGTATATGTTTGTTATTTAATATCATTGATTGTTTGTGATATTGAGAAATGGATATATTTGTTATTTAATATCATTGGTTGTGTGTGATATTGAGTACTGAACATATTTGGTATTTAATATTATTGATTGCATGTGATATTGAGTACTGGACATATTTGTTATATAATATCATTGATTGCGTATGATATTGAGTACTGGACATATTTGTTATTTAATATCATTGCTTGTGTGTGATATTGATTAATGGGTATATTTGTTATTTAATATCATTGGTTGCATGTGGTATTGAGTACTGGGTATGTTTGTTATTTAATATCATTGCTTGTGTGTGATATTGAGTACTGGACATATTTGTTATTTAATATCATTGATTGTATGTGATATTCAGAACTGGACATATTTGTTATTTAATATCATTGGTTGCATGTGATATAGAGTACTGGGTATGTTTGTTATTGAATATCATTGGTTGTATGGGATATTGATTACTGGATATATTTGTTATTTAATATCATTGATTGCATGTGATATTGAGTATTGGGTATGTTTGTTATTTAATATTATTGCTTGTGTGTGATATTGAGTACTGGACATATTTGTTATTGAATATCATTGGTTGTATGGGATATTGATTACTGGATATATTTGTTATTTAATATCATTGATTGTATGTGATATTCAGAACTGGACATATTTGTTATTTAATATCATTGGTTGAATGTGATATTGAGTACTGGATATATTTGTTATTTAATAGCATTGATTATGTGTGATATTGAGTACTGGGTATGTTTTTTATTTAATATCATTGATTGTATGTGATATTGAGTACTGGACATATTTGTTATTTAATAGTATTGATTGTATGTGATATTGAGTACTGGGTATGTTTGTTATTTAATAGTTTTGATTGTATGTGATATTGAGTACTGGACATATTTGTTATTTAATAGTATTGATTGTATGTGACTTTGAGTACTGGGTATATTTGTTATTTAATATCATTGATTGTATGTGATATTGAGTACTGGACATATTTGTTATTTAGTATCATTGATTGCGTGTGATATTGAGTACTGGATATATTTGGTATTTAATATTATTGCTTGTGTGTGATATTGAGTACTGCACATATTTGTTATTTAATATCATTGATTGTATGTGATATTGAGTAATGGATATATTTGTTATTTAACATCATTGATTGCGTGTGATATTGAGTACTGGACATATTTGTTATTTAATAGTATTGATTCTATGTGATATTGAGTACTGGGTATGTTTGTTATTTAATATTATTGCTTGCGTGTGATATTGAGTACTGGGTATGTTTGTTATTCAATATCATTGATTGTATGTGATATTGATTACTGGGTATGTTTGTTATTTAATAGCATTGCTTGTGTGTGATATTGAGTACTGGGTATATTTGTTATTTTTAATAGCATTGCTTGTGTGTGATATTGAGTACTGGACATATTTGTTATTTAATAGCATTGATTGTATGTGATCTTAAAAAATGAACATATTTGGTATTTAATATCATTGCTTGTATGTTTTTTAAGAACTGGACATAATTTGTTATTTGATATTATTGATTGTGTGTGATATTGAGTACTGGGTATGTTTGTTATTTAATATCATTGATTGTATGTGATATTGAGTGATGGGTATATTTGTTATTTAATATCATTGGTTGTATGCGCTATTGATTACTGGACATATTTGTTATTTAACATCATTGATTGCGTGTGATATTGATTACTGGATATATTTGTTATTAAGTATTATTGCTTGTGTGTGATATTGAGTACTGCACATATTTGGTATTTAATATCATTGATTGTTTGTGATATTGAGTACTGGACATATTTGTTATTTAATATCATTGGTTGCATGTGATATTGAGTACTGGGTATGTTTGTTATTTAATATTATTGATTGTATGTGATATTGATTATTGGGTATGTTTGGTATTTACTATTATTGATTGCGTATGATATTGAGTACTGGACATATTTGGTATTTAATATCATTGATTGCGTGTGATATTGAGGACTGGTTATACTTGTTTTTTTAATAACATTGATTGTGGTGATATTGACTGAAGCGTGGAATGTGATTGTGTTGTAAAAGTGAAATTGATTCCATTGTATTCAAGCGTGGATGCAGGTCTTGGCGTTTTTGTCACTAATGCGCTAATGTAATTATCATGTTAGGCGCTTGTAGAACAAGAACCATAACAGGCATCAGAGGGACAAATGCACACTGGTAATGCTTGGTAACACAATTGTTTATCCTGATCTATTCAAAAAGCCACATTTGAATCACCAGCACCGAGAACTGGTTGATGTTTTAGTTCTTATTTTCAACAATAGTGTAAATTGGTAAATGCTGTTCAGTATTATGTTTTGTTACTTGAGCTGGAGCCTGTCTTGATAATGTTGCTCGTCGGCGGCATATAGCTAACACTCTAGAAATCCGGCGAGGAGTTTGGGCAAGTGGCTAATTCAATTCACTAGAGGCTCTCCGTTTTTCACTAACAACAATTATGCTTGTGTGCTGGCTGCAGTTCCAGGCCTTTGCTATAATATCCCAGTTCACACACATCTGGGTACTTTCCGCTTATGGGCTGAAGAGACACTCTTAGAGTAAAGTAATATTGTCCACTAAGCCTCAACGTAACATGGATGGAGATGATGTACGTGCCATCGTCAGGGCTGTATACACGGGCAGCACAATGCTGAGGCGTTAACAGCATCGCCATACAGACTTACCATTATCTTACAATCTTATCAAACGATTTCCATCTAGCCGGATTTGTTACATTTACACGTTTCTTGAAAATCGCATTTACTTCATATCAGCCATAATCAACATTAAACAAATAGCCTTGCAGTTAGTGGAGTGACATACGTTCAAAATGAGTGTCGTTGAACATAATCCCCGGAATAAAGCCTATTAAAGCCTATCATATTAAGTGCATTTTTGCGACTTAGAAGGACTTATTTGTAGTGGTAATGAAGTGACAATGGCCTAATGACCTGATCAAGGGAATACACATTTTATGCTGTCTGAGCATCTGTTTATATTGTTCCGTTCGACTGAACAATAGCCTGGTATATCTGTCTACGAGTCGCCCATAATTCCAATCGTATAATCAACCATGTAGAAGAGCCAATACAACATTGTCACTGTTAATCTCGAGAGAGCACGTTCCGAATATCTTAGTGGCTTCTTTACAAAACATATCACGAACAGGAACCATACATAATAAATGCTCACTCGCATTGGCTTCAAAAACAGAAATAGACTTTAAAAGTATGACGTGATTGAAGTATAGATAATCAACGCCATAGGGTATATCCTTTAGTATAGCCAGGCAGACAAGACCTCTAGTTTGCTGTTATATTACTTTCGAAGATAGGCCATCGGGCATTCATTGAAAACTGTCATTGATAAAAGAAATACTTGTGATCCTATATAATGTTTGAACAGTATTAAACATGTTGGAGACGACCGAGATGTTTTAATGAAAACACTACTGTTCTTGCTGTTCATATAATCGGATGGACCGAATATAAACATTATATCTGTAACATTAAACAAAGCTTACATATGTGAAGCGGGGTTTGTGGACTATATCGCATGCAGCTAAAACATTTGTTAATTGTTCTTTCATTCAAAGGAAGAAAAGAGGGAATTGGATATTTCTATTCGACTAGATTTCACTTAAGAACTGTACATTAAAAAGTGCGTTGCCATTACTTATTCAACCCTGTCCGTTAGAATTGTTTAAAATCTCTCCCTAGCCGCCTTTTTTATGGAAATGTGAGACACACTACTTGTATATTTTTAAATTTGAATTATTTAAGCACAAAAACAAGCACTAAAAGACCATGGTTACCAAATAAAAAGAGCTGGAGATGTTGTGATACTAGAACCAGAAGCCAATTTGTATTCATAGATATTTGATAGTGGAGTTACAATATTTGACCTTCTTTCCTAGGCCCATATTTCAGTATAAACGACCACAGGCTAACTGGATACCAGAGGATAGTAGTGTGGACCCATTTGTAGAGAAATATTGACGATTCAAAAGCTTCCCTTGAGGGATTTGGGTACAATAGTCTTATAAGCCAGATATGGTTACAATCAATCATTTTAGTCAAAGTAGGTTATTACTAAACCATCTCAGTCATTGGATATAGAAACAGTAGGACCAACCTATTTATAATGACCAATGGCATTTTCTATACATAACATTGACCTGTTCTTCACAGTCAATTTGTAAATGGTTGAAATTAAAAGATATATGTCTTACTTGAATATAAATGTTTCACAAAATAATAACTGCTAATAAAGTCGGCATATTACGTCCCACCCTGTATGGTTACGACCGATTATATCCGTATATTTATATACAAACTCACTGGGTAGAATATTGGTATTGTTAGATCCTGGCTCGATCCCCAGTAGAGGCATCCCCCCCAAAAATTCTCTGCATTTATAGAAATATATTACATATGTGTGTAATTTGGAACCAAATCAAGACCAGAAAAGTGTTTGAACGGAGTCTGAATTAAGAGTAAAACAGAGTTATGACGCAAGAATAAAATATTGTATTAATTACTTTGATTGACTGGTGAGTTACGCCACATTCAGCTGCAATAATGCTACGATGCGGGGAAAACATTTGATAATTATTATATTTTACACATTAAATTATTTAATTAGCGGTTTAATCAGAACTGCCCTGATAAGAAACATGAATTGTAGTACATACATACTATTTCATGATTCAATATAACATGCACATAAATGGTTCAATATTTCAATATATTTCAATATATTAACATATACTATTATGGCCGTGACACAAACGGTTTTATATTTAATTATTGTTTTAATTATTTGTATACATTTTTTTATACAGACTTAATGCATTAATCTGGAAGCCTTTAACATTTTCAAAGTCCATTACATGCGATCTGTATATATATTTTTATAAATGCAGAGAAAGAAAATGTGACATGCCTCCACCGTGGATCGAACCCGAGACCTTTAATATTTAATAAGTATTAATTCCATGCTAATGTTTAGTTGTCCATTGTTCAAGGAGAATTTCATGACTTTAACTGAAACGGTCTTAAAATGCATAGGCTACAGATGTAGATTTGTTGCCAATATTTGAAACCTTTTGAGCCCCCTTTGAGCCGGTGGGAGATCTCGTGCAGGCTGAGGCTTCTAAACTTTCGATTAGCCTATTTGCCCAACATCTGTCTATCCGCAGGGAAATTAAACACGCGACAATCCGTTTTGTAATAGGAGTTTGCAAATTAACTTAAGAGTGTCTCAGACTGTAACCAATGAAATATGAAGTTAATTAGAAATTTATATTGATTCAAATTTAATCTTGACCATTTAATATAATCGTGTCCAGCTTATCTGCTACTTCACATATAATCACTTATGGTAATGAAGTGAAATTGGCTCAATTTCAGGAGACCTTCACAGTTTACCACAGTATCACTACGCCTCGTACGCGTTGGTGTCACATAGTACACATTCCTATGTACACATACATATCGATTCCTTACTACTGCTAGTATTTGTCTAAAATAGAATCTCAGACAAAACTTTGCAAGTACATTTTATTTCAATAGTGGAGACAAATTCCAGTTGAGAGACGGTTCGCACTCCACGCACTATCACTTAGTTTAGTTTATTAGCGTGAAACTCCCATGGCCTCTATTGAATTCTATACTGTGGTAATAAGTAGAATTGGTAGAAAGAGAAAGCTAGATGGACTTACCTATTGGGACTGTGTCTTGATTTGTCTTCATTATCTGTATAAGGATGATTAGTAACAAGGCGAGTAGCTCGTGGGTCAACATTTTCATTTGATCTAGCCTAAGAGAAAGCAACATGCCGCCTGCGTTGGGTGTATCAGTTCTGCCATTAGTAAAGGAGCATCGTGCTAGCGGGGTTGGAACCACGTAGCCAGGTGATGACACTCTTGATAATCCACCCCAGAGAAGCGATACATTCTCCAGTCACTGGCTTCCACTCACTCACAGACTTTCTCTCTGCTCATCTAATGTTTCTGCTGTAAGCACATGCGCGAGGTTTCCCCCAGGAGAACCGGTAGAAGCGCAAGTGTTTGTGGCCAGATAAAATAATGACATAAGCTTTTGGATTATTCTAGCCTCTCAGCACTCCATAACACTGTGTTGTACTGATAGCATTGTGAAGCTCTCGCCTTGGCTGGGCAGTCAGTGAATATTAGCAAAGTCACATGGCGTCTTATATCGGTAGTTCTCACAGATGCAGTTTGAAGCTTTTTAGGCACTATCGCTTAGCTTCTTGTAGGAGTGTTGTAGAGGGCCGTGGATTGTAATCGTCCTGCCGTCTCGGCGGAGTGGCTTTCATTACTCTCGATACGCATTAAGATTCTTCCATCTACGCCCTGTCTTACTAGTATGAAGCCAGGACGACTTATGGCCGGGACGGCTCTCAGGAGACGTGTTGTGCTCCGGTAATCACCCAATCAAGCTTTCTGTACTCTCTACCAAACTGATATCATAACATGGAGGGTGTGCACCCTTTAACTGGTCAATACCCCCATCTTCGCCCATTACAATATCGCCAAGACCGTCCGCTGACTAACACTCGTCCTAATAATAACTCCTTGTTGATATATGACAGTCGTGCGCTATATAGTAGCTGGCTACCCTATACGGATAAAAGCCTTGGGCCATACGAGAAGGCTGTTTAGTATGGCCAACCAAAATTAATTTAGCGAACACAATGCTTTCTTATCAGAAACTATTAACAACCGTTTAATCTCTATATTAGTGTCTGTTGTTTTCTCTGACAAATTTGTTCTTTACTAGATAAGTAAATAATTTGTCTTTTCACAATGGCCTTCATTAAGCCACCTGTTGTTGAGGCATGTTTACCCTGTGAGAAACATGCCAATTTAACATTCGATATATTATTAAAAGATGAAGAAACTCTGGGCAAAACGTTATTTGGAGAGTTGATGTTTCGCTCTACACCACTGACAGCTGTCGATTTAGTTCGGTTAACGCATGGACAAATAATCGGAACGAGCTGTGATATGCAAACTGTTATTGCTCCTGTATGCCATAGCCAAAGCCGCAGTCAGGAGTTGATAGATTGCCAGAAGCGTCTTTCTGGAGAGCACTCGTACACTCCAAAAGAATGGCGTCAGCTTCTCACAAAGCGTTCAACAAACAGTTTGAACAAATCTCTACGTCAATAAGCTGGAAAGGACCTCGGAATAACAGGTGCGACCAAAGGCTTTCAATGAAAGCCAGCATCCGGACAGGCTAAATTGCCAATCTGCCAGCAATACCTCAGTTATATCTGTGGAATTGCCGAGGTTTAATTCGAGGTGAAAATAGTGGACAGTTAGGCTCAGATCCTGGCTTCGGCATTCCACCCTGTTAATTGTCTGGGTGCGTTTATTCCGCCCATTTGAAGGGTCGTTACCATAGTGCTTTATGTTAGTAACCTCTTGAAGACTCTTTTAACCAATGGTCATCTTAGGGACCACTGTAGCATTAGCAAATAATACTGTCGGGG
>JAVFBY010397490.1:0-15201 GCA_034781015.1 Tonicella lineata
CAGTCAAAAATAATTACAACATCTGTTAGAAAATGAATTAATACATTATCAGTAAAAATTTATTACAGTATCTGTAAAAAAATAAAATACTACAGTATCTGTCATAAGTTATAAAAGTATCTGTTGTTATTACATGATCGCTTGATTTTACTACAGAATCGATAGCTTCTACATTATCAGTATTTTACTATAGTATCTGTTACATCAGCCTTCCCTCTAAATCTTCTTTGTGACCAAGAAACTGTAATCTTGGGTCTCGTCGTCGTTAAAAATGAACATTTCAAAGGCATATTGAAATTCTGCTTTTGAAATAATTCCATCTTTATTTGTATCCATTTTGCCGAAGGAAGATTTAATGAAGGATTCGTCGGTTATTCCTGTATTATTGTACAAGGTACGCCATTCCACGAAGCTGATTTCCCCGTCTTGGTTTGTGTCAATGGAATCAAAGGTCTCCGATATGGAATCTGGTACAACCTTTTCTTTGTAGGACTGCAACTGAGTGACATAATCCTGACCAATCTGGTATGTTTTAAGATCAATCTGTCGTTGACCGCCTTCAATTCCAGCTGCCTGAAGCATATCATTCCAGGCGTCATTGTAGACCAATGCCATACGCGTGCCACGTTCCACTTGACCGGATTTTATCAACTTAATAGGATGAAACATATATTCTTCAAACGATAGGACGCCATCTTGATCTAGATCCAGACAGTCAAACAGTAGGGCCCATTTCTTGTAACGGTAAGCTTTCTTGTCCATCTGAAATATTTAGAAAAAAGTGTAAAGAAACATACTTTACTTGCAAAAGTACCTCTTTTTAGGCTAAAATCAACTATTTTTACTTTATTTTTTTTATTTAAACCATATTTATACAGGGTAACTTATTTAGTGTTTTACCAATGATTTCCAATAAGGCTCTGTGACACACACATCACATTAAAACACATGATCATATAAACACATTTACAAAAACTATATAGACATAATAAAAACTACATTTCTGTACGTATTTCAGATTATAAAAACATACACATTTAAATATATATTATAAATAGTTTTTGTTATAATAATTAAGTAATGTAAATAAAACCTGCTGAATATTTATATATTGTAGCAAACACCAATACACACTATCCCATATTACACATACACTCGTGACCTCACCATGGTATGTAGTCAGACACTCACGCTATTACACGTATAGATAAATATATATATGTTTTATAAATGCCTGATATACACAGACAATAATGCAATCATATAACACGCTTAACATGAATGTGTTTTTTTACTTTTAAATGTTAAAATTGTTTAAATGAAACAAATTATTTGATATTTATTAAGGCGACTTCATTTATTTACATACTGAAAATATGCATTTTTGAAAGCCGTAGGAGAGGACTCTTTGACTAAAAGTGGCAATGCGTTAATTAAAATTGCTCCTCTGTAGCTTAGGGTTCTTTTACCAGCTTCAAGTTTAACACGCTCACGTCTCACATTCCCCTCAGTGGTTGATCTGGTACGATATGAGTGGGTGTTTGACTTAAGTAAATTTTTTCTTGTAGATAGCTTGGAACGTCTCCCAAAATACACTTGTGGACAAACTTGCACGTGTAAAAATCTCGCCTTTGTACAAGTTTATCCCAACCGAGTTGACAAAAAAGCTGATCAACATGTGATCGACGGTTTTTTTAAAAAGAATAATTTGGGCGGCTCGGTTTTAAAGAAGCTGCAGCTTGTTTTGTAAACCTGTATTGCAGTGGGTCCACACCACGTCGCAGTAATCGAGCTGTGACAATACAAGGCTATTATAGAGAGTCAACAAAGTGTTTGGGTTCAAGTATTTTCCCAAACAAGAGATTATTGCTATTCGCTGGGAAACTTTTGGACTAATTTATCGGTATTTGTATTCCAAGACAGATATGGATCTAACCAAATTTCTAGGTATTTAAAAGTTGCCACTTGCTCAATTGATTTATTATCACATGATAGTTCAATGTCATAGCAAGCCTCTGTCTGGAAACGAAAAGCATGCATTTTGTTTTTGTAGTATTAAGACTTAGTTAATTGGATATAAGCCAGTCATGCACCTCAAGCATTTCATTATTGAGAACTGTTTGTATTTCATTAACATCTCTACTGGAGTAAAAGAGAGCCGTGTCATCGGCATACAAACTTATTTTACAGTTTCTTATAACATCAGGTAGGCTGTTTATGTATGCTATAAATAGAAGGGGCCCTAGAATCGAACCTTGGGGTACCCCGGTAGTGATACTTTTAAAAGATGACACGCTACCATTAACATAAGTGCATTGCTTCCGGTCACTGAGATAAGCAAGAAACCACTCATGTTCCAACCCTAATACACCAAAATATTTTAATTTGTCGAGCAAAATTTGAGTATCGACAGTGTCGAAAGCTTTCTTAAGATCAAGGAAAATTGCTCCAGTTAATTTGCCACACTCAACATTACGTAATATATAATCAGATATGTCAACTAAGACCGTTGATGTGGAGTGTTTCGGCCTGAAGCCTGATTGTTGAGAATTTAATAAATTGTGAGTTACAAGGAAGGCATAGAGTTGGTCATGAACAGCTCTTTCCATGATCTTCATCGTGACCGGAAGCACAGAAATAGGTCTGTAGTTTGACGGTAACTCCTTGTCACCATCTTTAAAAATAGGCGTAACTTTGGCCCACTTCCATTCTTCTGGAATGGTTCCCGTTTTCAAAGACAAATTAAAAATTAGGGTCAGTGGTTCTGCGATAAAAGGTGCCGCTAATTTTAAAAGTCTGGCTGGTATACCATCCAGTCCAGTAGACTTCCCTATTGATAAGGTTAATAATTGCCTAGTGGTAAAATCCACGTTTATATCGTCGAAGCCGAAATGAACATTTCGTTCCGCTTCATACCAAGTTTGACTGCTTAAAGTACCACCTTTTATTTCATTTCCTAATTTCTTACCAATATCTACAAAAAAATCATTTAGACTATCAGCAATCAACAATGGTTCATCTATAGTATTTCCTTCAATTTTTAGAGATTTAATACATGTTGATTTTTGTTTGTGTGCTGTTGATGCTATAGTCCGAAATGTTACCTTTTGTTAAATGAACAGAAACATGTTGAATAAAGGTTTAAATCAAACTTCTAATATGTTCAAGAAAATATGTTTTGGCTTATATAAATTAATGTGGTACAATTGCCCCTCGTCAGTGGTACAATTTACCCTAACACGGGGCAATCGCAACACTTTGACTTCCTATGTTTAGTTGTGAATAGCTTAAAATCAACTTGCTTCAATAAATTCAAACCCATATGCATCTTTCGTTTCAAATATGTTAAAAACTCAATTCAGTTTAACGAAGTTAGTTAGACGTATTTTCCAAAAAGTGTTACAACTGTCCCCGGTCTCACCTAGGCTACAAAATAATACCTTTGTTCCTATTGTTTACCTGGTATTAAAGGTCTTACTAAAAGCGTATCAACTATCGGATATCCTGTTATACGAGGAATCTGGCTTTATTGAACTTCAACAGCATCGACGTCTTCTCAGAGTGTGTCAGTTTTATAAAATAGCAGACAATGATGTTAATCTAAATTTGATGGATAAACTGACTTGCTAAACCTTTACCCTAATCGTTCTTATAATAGTTTTACTTCGTTTGCATGCCGTACAGCTTCATCCTACAAATCTTTTTTCCAAGGCGAAATAACATCAAAATCAGAATTATTTCATAAAAGATTGACAATTTTATTTCTTTCTTTTTTTGACATTCGTTTTTTCGCATTCCCGATCTAACGTTCTGTTTATGGTGAATTCCACAACAAGATCTACTGCATGAGGTCGTATACCCACAACGGGATCGCTTTTTGTCCCCATCTGCCACAACCTGGGCTTATTACATATAACGCATGGGCGGTATTCTGTCCCTTCTATACTACTAATGGACCTGCATGCATGCTTTGTGACAACATTTACCGTAAACCCGAAAGACTGGAACTTAGATCTCTCAGCCTTCCTCTCGAGGATCGCCTCCCATGTTAAAAATGTTCTTCATCTACGTATTAGATAATAAAAAAAAGCTAATCAGTTATAAAAGTGTAGGCCTATGCCAATTAGGATTTTCGATGACGACTGCATGTATGTTAATGTTTATTGAGCTATACACAAACAAGAATCATTTACGGATCAATGAATTTTCGTCGGAACAGATGACGTTCATTTGGCAAAGATGCATTTATAGACTAGACCATATTCCAGAATATTTGACTAGAAGGGGCATTTTTGAGTAGAAGTTGGTATCCAGGCTTAACTAGTCAATTGATGGGTGCTGATTACGAAAAAGTAGGATACCAAGCTGAATTTTTAGTTTTTCACCTCCAAAATAGCAGAAACAAAATGGCGGCCTAAACACAAAAAATCTTCTTTTTGGTACATTTTCATAACCCATATGTTTTGTTATTGATATACAGTTATAATTTATAGCTCAAAATGCTACAAATAAATTATGTTGCATGCCTCATCTATTATAAAAAAAATCCATTGGTCTGTCTGTCTGTCCGTTCTAGACATGATTTTGTCCGGTCTATGCTTACAATTTTTGACCGATTAAGTTGAAATTATGTATACACACTCATAGTGGTATGAAGTTGTGCACCTTAAAATTTCATTTTAATTGGACTTAAATTACTGGAATAATTGACTTTTTTACAGGTATGTTTGTCTGCCCTCCTAATTTTTTAATTTGAAATGTGTTATACGCATTGGTTTTGCTTTGGAAATGTGCACTATGAAATTGATATAAAGGTATAAATCAAACTAATATTTTACTATAGATTTAATTTAAAGTAAATAATTGTCGTTTTTAATATTTAAGAGGCATGTCCCTACGTACATTGAGTATATTTAGCATGGCTAGCCTAATTATGTTGTGTTGTATTCAGTTTCATGTCATGTTAAACGAAGGACATCTCGACAAGCAGTTATTTGCAAAGCTTACTCTTTATGTCTCTTTGTCATACATGTTCAGGGTATATGCTACTATCATTTGAAAGCTAGTTGTTGGTATATTCGTTCCCTCTCAGAACAGTTCTAGTTTCAAATCATTCAGATTATAAACCCCATTGAAGATGGATCCTATTCTCACGTTGAAACGAGGGGCGTCCGTACATTTCAGCTTATGTATATTCTGCCAAACAGGTGGTGATGGGTTGCGCAATGCCAGTACACAAGGAATAGACACGGTCAAAAAAGCTTTTGAAAGTAGAAGGAAATTACGTGATTCAAATAACCTGTGTGTGATTGACCGTTTGGATGGGTTTTTTTCTTCTGAATGTCCACCACCTCTGATCTGGCATAAGGGTTGTTATAGTCAATTCACAGATAAAAATAAAATTAATCGCCTTGAAGCAAAGCTACATTCCCATGCAACTGATCAACAAACAGCATCATGTAGTGGTACCATTCAAAAGACACATGAATGTTCAGTACGACGTAGCTCGGTGAATCCGGTGGACTGGAATCTATGCCTGTTTTGTCAAACTGTCATCCCAAAACAGCATTTATCTTCAGTCATGACATTCAAGACCAGTACAGATCTTCTTGAGGCTGCTAAGTTGGACCCAAAATTGTGCATTCGTCTGGCAGGTGTAAATGACCTTATCGCTGCCCAGGCAAAGTATCATCTACCATGTTTGAGTTCATTAAAAAGAAAGACTGCAAAATCCAAACAAGACTTTGAATGCAATAAAGATTTGCCCATGATATGGCTATCTAAGGAATTACGTTATGCAGCTGAAAAAGGGTCATGTGCTAAGGTTAAGTGATGTCTGGGATCGCTATACAAAACTTTCTTCAGAATCGAATAGTTCTATTCCAAAGTCCTTTGTAAGTCGTCGGTCCACATTCAGAGAAAAACTACAGGCCAGAGTCGGAGATATGATAACATTTGTACAGTCTGGAGGAGGACCCTCGATAAAAGAAACATTGCTTGTACCATCTAAATATACAGGAGTTGTTGTGTCTCAGTTGGCTGAGCAGATTGATGAAAGTATAACCATGCCCAGGTATGTGCCTGAAGAAAATATATTCCTCTCATTAGTTCACGTTGCTTTGAAACTTCGAGGCGATCTGATGGAGAAACCTGGACATGTTGGTTTTGGAGTCAGTGAAGAAAACGCACTTGCTTGTATACCTGACAGTGTGTACATGTTCCTTCAGCTTTTGCTTGGTGGTCCCTGTCTACTAGAAAACGAACCCAGCGAAGGGGTACAGGAAGATGAGAAATTGAAGCAAAGCGTGCTTAGTTCTGCTCAAGACTTGATATATGGGGTAAGTTGTGGTCGTAAATTGACACCCAAACACATTGGTTTGGGTAGCACCTTGCATCAAGTTACCAGGTCTAAAGAACTTGTAAATATGTTCCATAAGGCAGGTCACACTCTTAGTTATCACCAAGTAATGCAGCTTGATACAGCCCTTGCTGAATCTACGCTAGAATCCATGGACATCGCCACGGGAGCTGTTATACCACCCAACCTTATTCCTAATACATTTGTGTACTACACAGCAGATAATATAGATATACTAGATGAAACATTAGATGGGAAAAACACCTTCCATGCCACACAAGTTGCAGCTTGGCAGCGAGGACCAGCTTCTGATATAAATTTCGATGAAATGACATTATCAACAAAGCAAAAGTTGGATGTTCCAGAAGCAATGGGAAATCTGCTTGCTGCTAACATGCCTTCAGTGAGGCCAGAACCAACTGTTATTGGGCAAGTAGATAAGGCATGGTATGATCACGAACCAGCCAAAAATATTGAGTGTGCAATTAAATCTGAGGCAACTGATTTAGCGCTTAACATACTGCGACAGAAATCCACAATTAAAAGTAGCTGGACAGTTTTCAATGAGACACTCTCAGAAAGTAACCCCCCTTTAACTACAGTTGGGTATATGCCTATCATTCAGGCGCCAGCTCATGAGTTCGACACACTAAAAACAGTTGTTGAGAGATGTATGGAAGTGTCATCTCATCTAGGACAAGAACATACAGTTATATCAGTGGATCAAGCACTTTACGGAAAACTTATGGAGTTAAAATGGTCAAACCCAGAATACCTCAACAAACTCATCCCTCGTCTTGGAGGACTACACATATCGATGAACTTCTTGAAGGTGATAGGAGAGCACATGCGGGGATCAGGATTGACAGAAGCTTGGGTTGAAGCTGATCTAATGGGTATAAATACAGTAGAAGCAGCGATGTCAGGGAAAAAATATAACAAGGCCATGCGAGCCCATAAGATCACCTTGCAAACATTATGGCGTCTTCTGGGACCTAGACTTCTGTCACATCTTGAAAAATCTGACAAAGAAATGTTTGATCAAATATCAAAGTATGCCAATAGCGCCACCGATGTAAACTTACTGATTACAATGTTCTCTTATCCGAAATTTACAGCAATCAAGGAAGAGTTTCTAGACTTGAAAAAACAGGAAAATGTAAACTTTTCTTTCTGGTGGGGATACATGGAAATGATATCCATATTATTAATGTTCACTAGAGCCCAACGGGATGGCATGTGGGATCTACACCTCCACTCGTTTTCATGTATGCTACCTTTTTTCCTGAGATATGATCATATTAACTATGGTAGATGGGGACCTATCTATTTAGCAGACATGAAAAACTTGCAACCTTCTATACTTGATGAGTTTCGGCAAGGAAACTTTGTTGTCAAGCGATCCAATCGACTATTAAACCAGGTTGATCCAGATCAGGCCAAGGAGTGGTTAAATGGAACGGGGAAAAGAGGGGGTGGGATTGTAGGTATCACTAAAACCAGTTCTGCACTAAATAGGTGGGCTCTATCGTACAACCTAAGGTCGCATATTGCTGCTGACACCAGATAAATGTTTGGTATTCATCCAGCAGATATAATAAGTCACAATGAGGCAACATCAGCAAGACAACATCGAGATAATACAGATAAACAATCACTCTTTGTCATATTTCAGCGTTTTCAAGTATTTAATCCAGAAGTACAGCCATTAGTCCTCCAAAATATAGCCACCAAAGATCTCGCAAATGAAAAAATTCAAGAGTCTTTGCTTCATGCCCGAGAACTTGGACAGCAACAACTAGACGATTTTGTAAGTGACAGACTTCTACTTGAAACAGAAATGCAAGATCATCGTTCCATATACGATACCATCAAGAAAAACAAACCGCCAACATTTGAAAATGTTTATGATGTTGTACATCATAACACTGAAAAAAACAAGAGGACTGTTCTGAAAGCAGATCAACATTTTCTGCAACGCCTTGTAACCTCATATGCGGGTGGACGAAATGTTGATCTCGACACCATCCTGAAGCACGAATTGCTACCAGTGCCAGTTTCCCTGTCAGACATGAATGGCTCCTTAAGAACAGGGAACAAGTCAGTGTTGGCTGACATATTAACCTCAGATATTGAATGCCCCAATGCTCTTGATCTCACAGAAAGATCGGCTTGTCTTGTGATTGATGGACAGGCTCGTGTTGTATCAATTGGGAAGCCACTTGGTGCCAAGACATTTGGCGATTTAGCTGACATATTTTCAAGGTCAATCTTCCAGTCAGGTATGGCATATGATCGTGTAGATGTTGTATTTGGCAGATATAGATCAGAATCAATTAAATCGACCACGCGAAGCAGACGTACAAAGACTACTCGTCCAATTCGACGTGTGATTGAAAATAGAGATGTGCCACTTCCACAATCCTGGATGAATTTCATTGCTTTACCAGAAAATAAAGCGAATCTTTCTCATTTTCTCTCTGATGAACTTCTTCGTAATGCACCAAACGATAAGGAAATTGTAGTTGCAGGTGGGTTTAAACAAGAGCAGGAAGTCAGGTCATCTCGCGACACAACAAATCTTATTGCCCTCAGAGCTACACACGAAGAAGCAGACACAAGACTTGTGCTTCATGCTATAAATATCCATTTGGACACCATTGTTGTGTCTGCAAGCGACACTGATGTACTTTTGTTGTTGATATCGCACTTCCCACGTATGCTGAGTGAACATCTTTGGATGATGGCTGGATCCGCCAACAAGAGAAAATATATTCCTATACATCACATACATGATAATCTGCCAGAAGGTACAACTAGGGCACTATTGCCTTTTCATGCTCTTACCGGATGTGACACAACATCCTTCCTATCTGGTCACTCATAACGGACAGCCTGGAAAACATTTCTTCAGCATCACCAGCTTCTGCAAGGTTTGGGAGAAGGAGACTTGTTTCCCGTCCTGCGACAGTCGGTTGAAACGTTCATATGCCTAGTGTATGGGATTGACGACATAGAGTCCGTGGATGTCGCTCGCAGGATTATGTTTGGTAAATCATCCAAACCAGAGCTAATGCCACCAACAAGTGATGCTTTAAAGTTCCACATTCAACGTGCCCATTACCAATGCATGGTTTGGAAAAATGCTCACTGCCCAATGCCCGCGCTTCCAGAAGTCACTGAAATGGGATGGAGACGACATACTGCAGGATTAGTACCCATTTTGATGAGTCTTGATCCCATACCAGAGGCATGTATTGAACTTGTGTGTTGCTCTTGTAAGAAAAGATGTCGGACAATGCGTTGTAGATGCCGGAAAGCCAGACTTCCATGTGTATCAGCTTGCACATGCAGAGAAGGGCCTGACCAAAACGAGTGTTTTAACGACAATATTTAAAACATTTCAGAATGTCAATAGGAGGTGACCCCAAGATTTTTTTTATATTGTAAGAAGAGCTAACTAAGACTCAACATTTTCAGAATGTTTTTGTGCATAGTTGGTACGAACTGGTAAGACGTTTACGCTAGCGTAACCCAGCGCATCAGACGCTTCCGCAACTGTCCCATGCACTGCATGGAAAATAGGTTATGATTCCACGTGCCCAGATTCAAAGACTCATCCGTCTATGCCAAGGAGGTGTCACTTATTGTTTGCCGATCACGGGGGCCACACAAGGTACTAACTTTAGCGCCCTCGTGCGCTTTTCAGTGACGAGTACGTCTCCGCTGCCGTCGGTCCAGAGCGATTACATTACCACATACTTGTACCAAATTTAGTTGTGATACCCGCTACAATTACTAAATTATCCCATTTTGTATTAAAGAGACAATTTTATTAATATTTAACCTATGCGTTTCTTTTTTGAGTATATATATTGCTTTAAGCAACCCACACCCTAGCAGTCAAAACCACGGGAAACAATAAACCTGCGTTATTTGCAGAGATACAAAATTACGCGGACGAGTTGTCTTCATTTAAGCAAAATATGTTATTTTGTTTACGTTGTGTGATTAAATGTGGTTTATATTTATCTCTGATATTAATTATCTTAAATAAATGTTAATTCCTATGATTTTTTTCAAAATGGTACTCGTATTCAATGGGTAAAACTTAATGGGATTAACAAATATCACAATAAAATTGAAACATATGTACACAAATTACAAATTAAACTTTGTTAGGAGGTAATCATAGGTCATTTCGTGAAAAAAAGCATATTATATTGCGCAAAAAAAGGTTTGTACTTTATATATATTTTTGAACAAGGTTATTTTCATAATTTTTGACAGCCATTTTGTTTTTGCTATTTTGAGGATGAAAAACTCAAATCTCAGCTTGGTATCCTATTTTTTCGTAATCAGCACTCCCAAAATAGGTTAAAAACATATGTTACCAACTTCTACTCGAAAATGCCGATAAAAGCTACAATTTGCATCTTTTTGGGAATATGGTCTAGTCTATTATGGCCAAGCTGGTTATTGTTCCCCTTAATACGGTTTTTTTGGTCATATTTTTAGTTTTTATTGCACAAAAACCACTTTTTATTGCACAAGAACAAGTTTTTTTTAAATTCATAATAATACAGTTTATCCATGTAACATGATAAATGAAAAATGTTCGGTTTGTGAAAAGCGTCTATATTTTCAAATCCAATTGAAATTTAAATGCTTATTATTAGGGCCGTGACTCTTCGGACAGCTTGTTTAGATATTGTGTGTAATAGTTTTCTTCATAGTTGAGCTAGAAATGGCTACAGACAAGTCAAACGAGACTTCCTAATATGATAATGATGTCGCTGGTGCAAGACGAAACATAATTCTGTTGTTTAATTTTCCTTTTGATTGTTAATATGTCCTGTGTTATAAAGGATTTACATTAAACTTTATCCAAGGTTTTTTTAATGGTACTGTTACGGTTATAATTCATTATTTAACGGTTTTGAAAGACATTGCGTTACTTTTTTAAGTTGAGCTATCCTGACCGGTACCAACGCTTATTGCTGATACTATATTTAACCAGTATTCCTCAGTCTTAGGTTTGCGACCGCCACATTTGGTGTCAGAAGTGGGATCCAATCAGAAGAGAAAACCATACGTTTCATTTTACAATTGGGTCCAGAGATTCGTTCCCCCCTACCTAGAGACAGATTATGAGAAGAAGCAATCGCCGCATTGCCGCCATGGCTAAAGATAGCCATTATGCAAACATACAATCAATCATTGATGATTCAAGGAGACCTTCAATGATGATGACAGAGGCAGATAACCCTGATCTAATCCAGCTTCTTGTTGGGGAGCCAGCAACTGAAGTAAATCCTGCAACCCGCATTTCTTGTGAAGTGGGTGATGTGTTTTGTGCCGCCATGAAAGATGTAAGCACAATGATAAAGAAGATGATGGAAGACATAAGAGACGAAGTCAGCGTTGTTGTTAAGAAGCTTGATACTTCAAACAGCGAATCACATGTTCAAACAAACAACAATGAGAATAACACACAAACAAACAACAGCTTAACTGACAACAAAGTTAATTTTGATACATTCAATGAATGGGGAAATAGAGGAAATAGAAGCTACGCCAATAAACTTCCACCATACGTTGGGAAAGAGGATTGGGTAGTGTGGTTAAACCGATTTGAAGATGTTTCAAGAGCTTAACCATAGATTTAGACGCGTAGAAACTTCTAAAACATTCGGTGCACAATTCAGCAATAGAAACCAAAGACCTGGGGAGTCTGTTGAGGACTACGCTGCAGAACTAAAAAGACTTTACGATAAAGCCCATTCCCGCCGCGATAGAGAGACTCGAAAAGAAGATCTTTTGCGACGTTTTCTTGATGGTTTGTTAGACGAAGCATCCAGATTCCAAGTGGAGTATGTAAAGGACCCAAGGGATATTGACCAAGCTGTCTATGAAGTTGTCAATCTATTTGAAACAAGACGTCTCACCACTTATGAGCCCAGAACAAAGCGTCCTGTAAGGTTAATCAAACCTGCCACTGATCCAGACGAAGAAAATGATACAGAGAGTAGTGAAGAACAAACAGAAGATAATGAATGTTTGAGAATGGCCACCGATTCTAAATTGACTTTGGGAAACAATAATAAATTTAAACCACAAGTGAAGAAGAATAAAGATGAAACAATAAAACCCAAACAAACAGAGACAACTTCTGAGAAATTACTCGCTGAAATGACCAAAATAAGAGAAGAAGTAACAAGCAAATTAACTGATGTACAGTCTCGAGTAAATAAACTCGAAGCATCTCAGAATAACTCCCGAAATGGCCAGCACTCTTATACTCGCAGTGATGACTCAAACCCTAAACGGCGAAGTTTCACTGGCTGTTACGGCTGTGGTGGTAACCATTTCATGAGAGATTGTCCTATGAAAAACCAGACGACTCCAGGAACTTTACCACCTGGAACTCGCAACAATGGTACTTGGAACCAAGCAAACAGGGCTCCAGTATATAATCCTGCTCAAACAAAATATCAAACAAACTACCGAGGGCCGACTCAGTAGGCCATGGGGCGGTCCACACAAACATTGAAAACTTAGGCCAAGAAATTAGTAGTATTAGAGGGAATAACAATGCAGATGTCATCCGAAGGGAAAAACCAAAATTTGATGGCATATACATTAGTGGGGATCTAGAAGGGAATGATGTAACTTTCACTGTAGACACTGGGGCTACCTCAACTATTGTCTCTAATCGGGTATATTCAAAACTTCCAAAAGAAAAGAGGCCTATTTTAACCAGATCATCCAACAGTGGTTTTACTGGTGCTGATGGGAAGGTTATAACATATTTGGGAAAGGCTTTATTCAATTTTTCACTTGGTAAACTTAAACTAAAACGATGGCTGTCTGTTGGGGAAATAGATGATGATGTTTTGTTGGGGATAGATGTTCTAAGAAAAGGCCCTAATGGGTCAGCTGATATTCTGTTAAATGAGGGGTGTATGAAGCTTGAAGGCACAATAATTCCACTTGAGTTGATTCCAGAAGAAATCATAAGACGAGTAAATGTAGCTGATCTCAGTATAATACCTGCAATGTCAGAGGCCCTCATTGATGTCATTGTGGAAAATAAACGAGATAATAACGTCAAATCTACCACTATGATAGAAGCCCACCCAAATTTCTCTGAGAATTATTCTCTAGTACTATGCCCTTGCCTAGTTGAAACTTATGGCAGATGTACAAGTAAAGTGCGGATACTCAATCCATTTAATGAAGACAGAACCCTGCTAAAAAATGCCAATATTGGTCAAGCATACAACATACCAGAGGCACAAGTGGAACCTCTGGTGAAGGAAGAAGACCCTAAAGCATCAAATAACTACCACCCAATACGTCGGTTAAAACTATCAGAAGGTGATATCGAGCTTGAAAAACAGTCTTCAAAGATAACAAAGACAAACAGTAGCACTCTTCACAATAACCTTCCTGATTATCTCACACCACTTTATGAAGACACTGCAAGCCAGCTTCAGTCTATTGAAGAAATCAATGTATTGAGCACAATCCTAAACGAATACCAAGATGTATTTTCGAAGAATGATTTTGACCTTGGACTCACCCACTTAACAGAGCATCAGATAGACACAGGTAATGCAGCACCAGTTAAACAGCCCCCAAGACGTCTCCCAATAGCATTTGCTGGAGAAGATAGAAAGGCTTTAGAAAAGCTACAAAAGCAGGGATCAATAAGACCATCAACATCACCATGGGCCTCGCCAATAGTGCTTGTACGCAAGAAAGACAACTCTGTGCGACCTTGTGTAGATTACAGAAGATTAAACGCACTTACAAAAAAAGATGCATTCCCTCTACCTCGTACTCAGGATTGTCTTGATGCAGTGGAGGGATCAACATGGTTTTCAACACTTGATTTAACCTCAGCCTACAATCAAGTGCCAGTGAAAGGAGAAGATATCCCAAAGACGGCGTTTGTGACAAAATATGGACTATACGAGTATACAACCATGCCTTTTGGTCTGTGTAACGCACCAATGACTTTTCAACGTGTCATAGAGCTTGCTCTGAAAGGGTTACAATGGTGCAAATGTTTGATATACCTGGATGATGTCATAGTTTTTGGTCAAACCTTCAAAGAACACTCTGATCGTTTAATAGAAGTGCTTAGTCGAATTAGAGCTGCCAAGTTTAAATTGAAACCTTCAAAATGTCACATTTTTAAAAGGAAGGTCACTTTCCTGGGTCATGTGATATCCAAAGAAGGTGTTTTACCGAACCCTGACAATGTTTTAAAGATTGTGAACTGGGCTATTCCAACCAACGTCACTGAAGTTCGTTCTTTACTGGGTATGGGAAGCTACTATCGCAGATTCATCAAAAACTTCAGCAAGATGGTCAAACCTCTGACTGAACTAACAAAAAAAAGTCAACCCTTTAAGTGGACTGAGCAATGCCAAAGTGCATTTGAGCAGCTGAAAACAACTTTAGTGGGGCCAGATATAATGGCATATCCTAAAGGAGATAGTCAATTCATCCTTGATACTGATGCATGTGACGTCAGTATAGGTGCTGTATTGTCACAAATACAAGACGGCCATGAGCGAGTTATAGCTTACGCTAGTCGCACTCTAAACAAAGCAGAACGGAATTATTGTGTGACTGACCGTGAGTTACTTGCTGTCAAGTTCTTCATGGAGTATTTTAAGCATTATCTCCTGGGAAGAACATTCTTGGTCAGAACAGATCACCAGGCGCTAAAATGGTTATTTAGTTTAAAAGAGCCCAAGAATCGCATTGCAAGATGGATTGAAAGCCTGTCTGCTTTCAATTTTGAAGTGGAGTACAGACCGGGTAAACAG
>JAVFBY010397601.1:0-15198 GCA_034781015.1 Tonicella lineata
ATCAGATTTATTCGAAATTGGTAGCTAAAGTGACTTTATATGGCGGCCATTTTGAAATCCAATTAGCCGCCCTCCGCTACCATTCCATTGTTGTCAACATGTGTTTTCATGTTACTTGTGATCTATTTAACATATCTAGATAGGTGGTATCTTCTAATCATTCAGATTCCACGGGATGACATAGCCTCCTTGACTATATATGGAATGTCGATGGTGTCCGCTTGTTACATTCATTTTCTTTCTACTCAAATTAGAACTGGAGGCTTGTGATTTTGAAAATCAACAGACTGGAGTGATATTCATCGTATCAATGAAGTTAATATAAAAACGAAAATAAGAAAAACAAAATAGACGAAGAAAGCAAACTAAAATAGTACAACATCTGCGGTTAACAGAATATTTAATAAAACAAATTTTGGCATGTGTACAAAAATGACTATCACAGACATAAACTGCAGTACAAAGATATGTAAAACTAGTCAGATAGTACAGACGATTATACAAAAGGAGAACATATAAAAGTAAAAATTGGAATAGACCAATATATATATAAAAAAAAAGGTGGACGGACAATGTCTAAAAGCCACAACAGAATTACAAATACTCAAAATAAATATAGTATATATGCAATCTGATTACAACCAAATCTAAACTGTACTATCATATTTATCACTCTAACAGCTGAACTCTAAACAAATTTAGATGTTTTTGTAATCAGATTCATATAAATTCATTTTACAGTTTAAGTATAAATACTGAATAATGATACAAAATAAAGCATCACAATAAGATAGCTAAGTAGTCTTGAACAATTATTATCTAAACTCATCTTCAGGGACTTATATAAGAAATATTAGTTGATGACATTGTGGGAAAATCGGAATTCAATTCTTGCTTGGATTCAGACTTTTCCACATTGTCTGCAACTAATATTCATTAGTCTAGAACATTTGGTTAAATTTTATATTAAGTATTGAAACTCATTTGTTCAGAGATTAATGATGATTACTTGGGACACAGAATTACATACCATTCCTGTGTTCCAGGTGTTTTCAAAAAGTATTTTGGTCCAAGGTATTTTACATGGCTTTGAACTAGAGTATTTGTATTTATTATTTAGTTATTACCACTTAGAATATTCAATAATGTCCTATTTATTTTTAAATGAACATGATACATATGTTAAATATTTTGGGGTTATTAAAATTAATGCAATTTTAAAAAAAATAATAGCAAGAAAAAACAATTCTTACAAATTAAAACAACAATAATTAACATGAAACTAATAGGTATATTATAAATTGCTGTATAAATATTGTACGAATTTATTAAATATAATAGGTTCATTCAAAATCAATTCTGTATCACTTTATAATAGAATAGATGTTCAAAGAAATGGACAACAATTCTACAACACAACAAATCGGCTTCCTGATGCCCGTTATGCATGAGGGAATCAGGAAGCCCCAGTCTGCATGAAGGGGAATAGCAAGATATGGCTCAATATAGATAGGGTAAATACTTTTCTTGCGAAAATAATGGTAGTTCCACATAATTCTTGTAAAATAATGTGCATTATGCTAGTTTTTAAGAGAGGTATAAGACTTGTTTTGTTCTTTCTTCTTTAGTCTCTTTCTCCCATATATATCCTTAAACAGTGTCTATTTATGACAGGTTTGTTTGAATTCTAATGCCATATTCACTGTTATTTACATTTATTTTACTCATATCATATGGCAGCATGCAACACCGATAGGTGAGAGAAACTGCACTGTCATAGGATCCTCCTTTGAATTTGTGACAGATCGATCCAGTGGGGGAAAAATTTAACATGCAGCGAGACTTTCGGAATAAGATATTACCTTTTTATGGCTTTATTGCAACACATTCTACACTGTAGCTACATGTAGCAGGAGGACAAATGTATGTATGTTACAGAATCTGTTAATCTCTTTATTTTACATAAGCTATAATTTTATTTGTTAATTGTTCACCAGTCAGTTTGGTTTTCATTACTCGGCCCTGGGGGTGGGGAAGAATTCGGCCCTGGGGGTGGGGAAGAATCCAACTTAGTTTCTCTAGGGTTATGGGTGGTTGGAGAGGTAGGTTTGTTTGCCTCTCTATCATCCTGGGAAGGGGAATCCCCTGACCTATTATTAGCCCCACTCCCTACAGCAGCCTTTCTCCATGCTACATAGCACCATTTGGATTTCCAAGTCAACCATCTAAACAAATAAAAACACTCTACGAATAAACACAATGCAAAACAAACAACTAAAATAATAAACTTGAAGCAACACATTAATAAGCAAAACCAAATAGAACAGAAATCTTAAAGTAAAGTTGAATTTTATAGCAAATTATAAAACCCAACACAAAAGAACACAATAAATGATCTACCAAGAATAGCCCAGCATTTTTAAGATAGTGAGTGTTTACTTAAATGTTATAAATCTTCAATACAGGCCCATTTGCAGGGCAACATTTAAATCAGTTGAAATAATAAAGTAGCTTAAAGCCAGTTTAACACCTAAACGCAAACCTGCTGGATTTAAGCTGGTTTAACTTCACCCACTTCAAATA
The DNA here is from genome assembly GCA_034781015.1 of Tonicella lineata. NCBI lineage: Eukaryota > Metazoa > Mollusca > Polyplacophora > Chitonida > Mopaliidae > Tonicella > Tonicella lineata. The sequence continues at coordinate 2,584 of JAVFBY010397601.1, forward strand.
TGGCTTTGAGCTTGTTTCAACATTTAAACTGGTTTAAAATGCCTGTCTTAATGCAACTGACTTTGAATAGCCATTGCTGAACCTAAACCAGCTTAACTTTGACCATCTGAATGAGGACCTTTTGAAATCAAGAATTTAAACAGGTTTAAATTTTTGCCGTGTGAACGGGCTGTATAAAGAGACAAAATCCCATGATGCCCTTTAAAAGTGTTGATACCATAGAATAAACATAGTTTACATTTGGCAATTACCACACATAACATATTAAGATAATATGAGGCACAATAAGAGAAAATAATATCAAAATTTTGAACACAAATCACAAAAGAAACTTCACTGAAAAGAAAATCAAGATTAAGCAAAATAAACTTTCCTTTTCTATGATAATCTACAGGCAGCACTAATAAAACATCTATTTAAAAACTAATTTCTAAGAAAATCTAAAACAAATTAGAATGAAACGAAACTAAAAATGTAGATTTCAAATTTGACTTGATTAAAGGGTGAGTTATTTTACTATATGATTTGATATATTTGATATGGTTAATATTTCAAAATCTATCTGCTAGTTTGCTATGATGAACAGATAAAAGAAAGTAAATAAAACACTTTCCGATGGTACTCTATCTATACCACAATTATAATGTTGAACTTAATTTCATCCAAAAATTACCAATGTATTAGTAGTACTAAAGTTTAATATCAATTTCTATTATAATTATTAGCATGTAAAGTTTGTTATGACGACACTTGCAAAACACATCAATGACTCACTCGCAAACAACAAAATGCAAACCACTCATTTCACATTCAAAATTGACATTCAAATTTTAGTTTAAACGTTTGTCACAACAAGTTATTATCAAACAATTTATTTGATTGTTGGTTTGTTTGTTTGATTGAGGTTAAATGCTGTGCTCAGGGGTATTTCACCTACATGTATATGACGGCGTGCCAGCCCAATATGTGGAGGAAACCACCCTTGACGTCACTGCTATATAAAAGACAAGTAGAATCAGGACAGAAAACAAAAACCAACAAAAAAAACCCAAAACAACACCACAAAGAAATCTACTTCCTGATGCCTCTTAGCTCAGAGAGCATCGGGACGGTTTGGTGTGTCAATAATACAATAAATTAGAAGTTGATATTACATACTTATCATTTAGACAAATATACCTGTTCAATACCAAATTAATACATGTAAAATAAAGATGAAAATATGATGCATGTATATGTGAATGGTGCATCATGTAGAGATTAATCACATTTAAAACAAATATTTGAATCAATTTTTCATTCTTTAAAAAATATATTTCTGTATAAACGAAAAGAGTCCCTTTTGGAATACCATTTTTCTTGTATGAACCAGAACTTTTAAAGAATTTGGAATCTAGCTACCAAGTTTCTTAACAGAAACATGTTGAGAATGACTGAGGCACGTGCATGTCATTGCTTGTCGTGCTTGCTCAAAATTCTTCAACGGATGTAGAAAAACAGCCTGGAAAAAGGTCTTTTTTTAACATATGACCAATGTAATCTTGACCTGTTACCTAACATGTGGCACACTGTCTATCGACTTAAAACGTTTGTGCCAGGTTATTGACCTTTTTGTGTGATCTTGGCCTTACATTTACTGAGCTGGGATTTGAATGTGATACACCGTCTATCATGGTGACTTTGTGCCAAGTTATCTTGAAATCCTTCGTTAGAAAACAAAGTTACAACCCAGATAAGGTCTATTGTAGCTTTTGTGGAATTTGACCTCTATGTGTGACACTGGGCTTAAAGTTACGAGTCTGGTGTGGCACACAGTCTCATCATGGTGAACATTTGTGGTAAATTTTTTTAAAATTGTTACAAAGTGACATTGTCTCTTCATGGTGAAAATTTGTGCTAAGTTATTTTGAAATCATTTGTTATTCAATACAAGTTACAGCCTGGACAAGATCGGATGGGTGGACAGATGCCCTCAAACCGAACTATATCAAGCTCACCAAAAGTGGGCTAAAAAAAAAATATAAAAAGAAAAAAATTTTGCAAAAGTTCAATACATGTGTATATTGAAAATAAATGCAAAATTTCTTTATATGGAACAACTAAGACATTGTTCCCATATTTTCATATTGACTTTGTTCACTTTTATTTATAATGATTTTATGATAAATAATTGATAGAGCTTTAAACTTTGCAACAATTCCTTGCCTGTTCAGTATGTATTGCAAATAACCTGTATTTAACTTTTACTTAATACTGACCTGTAAGCTGTGTAGATGCTCCATTTGTTAACAGCAGGGGAGCGTTTCTCTGCACGTTTTCTTTCTCTCACTTCATCATCCTTTATAAAAATTCGGGGTTGTGGGGGGTCATCTACCAAAGGTTCAATAAGAGCCTTTAACCGGACTACTTGGTAATGAAGATCATTCACTTCCTCTAAACGCTGAGAAAACACAGCAAAATCATAGCGAAAAAATCAGGATAGTTTCAAAGAGAATTATAACTCTGCAAAAGTGTGACATAGAATATTAATGATGATAGGTCAGAATTACACAGGGTCTTACCTCAGATATAAACTGAAATAAATATAGTTAGAATGACCAAAGACAACAAGAAAACTCTTAATATCAAAACACCATGCTGAGAAAATCCAAGACAAAGGCTGAAAAAGTACACATTTTCCACAACATGCATAATATCACACTCAATCAAGCATCGCAAACAAACAATAGAGGTTAGCATGCTAGATGATCATTCTACACGCTACAACAACCAGGTTATTTATAAGTCTGAATCTGCCAGTCACTACAGGCTGTAAGACCTTGCCTTATCACTTTTTCTTGGAGGGTGAAGGGCTTTTAGCAGACGTCTGCTTAGCTCCCTTAGCGGAAGTCTTCTGAGAAGAAGGGGAAGTTTTGCCATTTTGACCAGTTTCATTTTTCTCCTCTTCAGGTTTTAACTGATTGTCATCATTTTGTTTATCATCTGATTTTGGGTTATCATTGTCATCTTTTTTATCATCAGTACTTTGACCATCAACCTGACCTCCATTTGTGTCATTTTCTTCCGTTCCTTCATTTTCATTTTTCTGAGCATTGTCAGTATCATCTGGTTTATTAATACCATCAGAATCAGAGTTTCCTTTATCATCAATATTTTGCTTAGAATTCAAACCATCAGTGTCTTTCTTTTCATCATTGCTTTCATCAGTTTCTTTTTGTGCTGGTGATTTTTTACCAGTTAATGGTCTATTTTCATCAATGTCATTGCTTTCATGGGTTTCCTTTTCTTTAGGTGTTTTTTTCCCAGTTGATGGTCTGTTTTCATCTGGGTCATTCCCAGCATCAGATTCTTGATATTTATCATTTGGCGACTTAGGTTTTGGATCAACAGCTTGTGGATCACCATTATCTTTGGATTGCGGCGAGGCGTTATGGGGTGTATTTGAAACACGACCGGCCACCTTATTTTCTTCTGATTCTGATTGGTCGTTTCTGTCATCCTTTTCAAGATCAGCCAAATTGGTCGACCCTGAATTCACAAATACCAAATCACGTAGTCTGTCCACTTCAGCACTTAATTCTTCGAAGCTTTCCAAACGCTACATGGTCAAGGGAATAAGTCAAGCAGAATATCAACACTTTAAGCAACAGAACAACATTTATCATAATCTATTGGTAACATTACAAATCTGAGTAAATAGTATACATTGTATCATATCTTTTTCTCTTTTTTGATTCGTTGCTTACTGTTTAATGCTAGGCTCAGTGGTATTTCACCTATAGGCCTATAACAGTGTGCCAGTCAAATAGGCGGAGGAACCCACCGTTGCTGCAACATCAAAGACAAGACAGGACAAAAACAGGAAGGCTTCATGATGCCCATCAGCTCTGAGAGCCGCAAAGTATCAGTAAGATCTCATCAACAACCTGCATTTTCTCTTTTAGGCACAGTATTGACACTATTATTTAACTTGTCAGGGGAACATGAAGAAACTCGATCTCTTCCAGAGTTGTCAGTTTGGCCTCCCTTTTTAAACTCAAAAAGTAGTACCAGTACGTTAAAATTTCCTATTTCTGCTAAAATTAATATTTGACAGAATTTGACCGAATTACATAAAAACAACAGAAAAATGTTGTTACGCCAGTAAATAGTTCGCCTTTGAAATTGAACTTTTTGTACAAATTTTATGCCAATCAAAGAAAATTTGATCGCAGAAAGTGAACCTATGAAAACAAATGATTAGATAGTTTTAAAACATGGCATTTTTTCATTTGTTTTGTACAAGAATCTTGTAAAATCTTGAGCCGTTTACAGAGATAAAAGGCAAGAATGACAACTCTCATAGAGATTGGATGAAACTACTAAAGTGCAATGTGTTGTGTCTCATTTGCAAGTCTGTAACAACAACCCAAGAGTTGATATAAGTCAATTTCTTACCAGGGCTGAAACATATGATATATTAAGGCTTCAATATTAGATATTTGGGGTTGTAAATATAAAATTTATATTCACGTAAAATTTATATTTTATCTATGGAGACATCAGTTGCCCATCAAAAAGTGACTTCTATCATCTCTTGATGGCTGAAAGTGGATCTAGTAAAGCACCTAAAATTCCGAAATAACTACATACTTTGGAATATATGTGAAGGACTTGGAAATAGTATCTGGGAAGCAGATGAAAAATTTTAATTAGGAAGAATCAGCATTTCATGGAAAGCATATTGTTTTGTTTACAAATACTTTCACAACTTGTAAATATCTGACAGTCATTCATAAACAAAATTTTAGGTGATTTACAAATTTGTGCAGACTAAATCTATTAACACAGTGTCCTGATACTATTTTAATTAAAAAAATCTATTTTAAATTGAACACATTAAGGAACAGTAATAATAGCATTACTGTAAATGCCCTGGTTTCAATTTTTCTCTAAACTCGAACAGTTGAAATAAAGTTTATAGACGGCATGTTATTATATAATATAAGTGACTAATCAGAAATAATGTTTTTTCAAGGAAAAAATGAAGAACTTGTATTAATTGTCTTGTAAATGCAGAACCATCCTCCAAAAAATAAATCTATTATTATTTATCTTTATTATAACAAAAGCTTAAGCAACACATACCAATTTCTGTTCAGACTGGATCTTCATTCCAAGCACTGTCTTTACCGTCTGAATTGACTCTGCCAATTTGCGAATACTCTGTTGACACTGAAACCAATAAAATAGCTTTCATAAAACCAGGGCTGATTTCTCATTAACTACAATGGCTTTTAAGATTGATTGATTGATTGATCGATTGGGGTTTAACGCTGTGCTAAGGGGTATTTCACCTATATGACGGCATACCAGCCCAATGGGTGGAGGAAACCACTGTTCACGTCACTGGCAACATAAAAGACCAGACAGAAAAAGAGAAACGACACCAAAAAAAAAAATCTACTTCCTGATGCCCCATAATGCAGAGAGCACCAGGGCATCAGGGCACTCCCACCCAACTACCCGCAGGATTTTAAGAAACTTCATTCATAATTTTTCTATTGTTGTAAATGTCACTACATGTATATGGAAATTTAAGCTGGGAGCCAGTAGGAGAATGTTATCTTTGATATGATAGTTTTACAGAAGCATTCTCTGTACATAATTGAAGTCTCAAATCTTTCAATGAAATTAAGTATTATGTTATCTGGTACACAGAGTTTGTTTGTTTTATTGTTGTTTTACATCATACAAGGGTATTTCACTTGGCTATATATATATATATGACAAATTATTGACGATGGATTCTCCACTTTTAACTGTGTACTAGTACTACTGAACATGGTGGGAAAAAAGCACAAGAGGAAACTACGGGAAAAAAAACACACCCGATATAGCTGAGGTCACCTCATGTGACTCCCTCATATACTTAAGCCGATAAGACCAAATGTAAAATTGATTGAGTAAAATTAATATTTCAATTAAAAGGAGAAAAATAATAAAGTCCACTGGACAACTTGAACCCGTTTGGTACATCAAAGGGGTATCAGCATTCAGATTGGCTAACCATTGAGCCACAGTGCATGCCAGGTACACATGGTTAGATTCATTTGAGTTTTAATGTGTGGGATGCAACAATTTTAAATAAGTATAAATTATACAATTAACAAACTTTAAATGTTTTTTTTGTAAAGGTGCGTTGGTCTACTTAAAAAAATGACTCCAAACACAGCACAACTATAAGCATATTAATTCACTCACTATAAAGCATAGTAACAAATCTGAAAAATAGACTCAAAAGTTTCGGTTTATTGATCAAACCATAAAGTTCTCTCTACACTTTCTTCCTAGCGATCCTATTATTTGTTCTACAGATCAATCAAAATCAAATACAAAGCGTACATGTAGGTTTGTTTTACAAGCATTTAAAAATTGAGGTAATAAACATAACACAAGGCCTAACCGCTTTATGGATAACAATTTCTGGTTAATTAGGTTGCAAAGTTTTGATGCTTCTTTCTAACACCACATGTGTAACAAATCATCAAGCTGGTGTTTTTTTTTTAAAAATTACAAACATTAAATCGAACCCAAAACCTATCTGTTTAACTGCAAATGACTTACGTTCAGACTTAATTGTTCAGTTTGAAACATATTAAGGTAGATTTTGAGTAAAAAAAGATTTCAAAGTTTATTATCATAATTTATATCAATTGGAAGCATATACATTTTGTTAAAGCTTAGATTCCCAGGAATATAATTATGTACATATTTGAAGATCAACTAAGTAATAGTATTTCTAAATTTATTAAAAGTTGATTAAACCTCGGCAGAGAAAAATACACTGCGTTTTTCGAGGCCTATTTCTCAGAGTTCAATATGTAAACTCATAAATAAGTTTATAAACCACATAAATGAGTTTATGATAGTATAGACCTTGAACTAAAAAACAGTGCCTCATTTTTTTAAATTGTTGCTTAGAGCAATTTTAGTATTATTTTTTGTCTATAAAACCTTAGTAAAGCTACAAAAAAGAAAGCTAAATTGTAATCTTAAATTGAACTATTTCTAAAAAGAATTTCGATATAATTTTTTCGCCAGTATAAAGTTTGAAAACTAAACTTTTATTTTTAAGGAGAAACAAAAATTTGTCGATTCTAAGCCAAAGGGGTCCAGTAAGACCTTAAATGTGTTTGAAAAAAGTGGATATTGCCCAAGTCTCTCAAAATCCTAGGGCCATACTCTGCTCCTCACATTCATTAGGCCATACCTGTTGGCTGTGAGCAATAGCAATCTACAACAGTGGGCCAGCTTAATTGATGACTCTGAAAATTAGCCGAAATACAACAGGGCAGGTTCACTTTTTAAGTGCCAACAAATTAAGAGATGTCATATTAAGCAAACATATTTTTTGTCATAATCCCATTATAGTGAGAGAGGCACTATACAAAAGTTGATATCTAAGATTAATGTATGCATCTATCAACATCCTCTATATAACTTAGTCTGTAGTGTTGGCCCTGTTAGCCAAACCTCCTGGGTTCAATCCTTGGTGGAAACATGTCAAATTTTCTTTTTTCTGCATTTATAAAAATAAATCATAGATATATTTTGCCTATGTATCTGAGCGCACCTATAGGACAGCTCAAAACTACCAAATTAAATTAAAACACTACCAAATACTAAAAGATGAATAGCGAACAAACCTCTGGATGGCTTCCTTTGTTATCCTTTAGAAATACATAGCAACAAATCTTACTGACAAATAGATATTTCTGATAGTTTTTAATTTGGTAGCTTTTAAAGGTTTAGTAACCTCTGTCTTTTTTTAATTTTTTCATTTAAGTTTTTTAATGATTTTTTTAAACCAATAGTTAGTGATGATTTTGTGGTTTAAAATATGTTTACTTCTTACTCAATAAAGTGAGACGAATGTGAGAGGGAAGGGTGTTTGGTAATTTGATTCACTTGAAATAGGTAAGGTTATACATTTATGTTATTTTTTTGTTTACATCTGTAAGTATTTGAAAACAGCTGTATAATGAATGTCAAAAGATTTGTTTGATTGGAGATTACAACAGATAAGATTCACTGACAAATTACCAAAAGGACTTACGGTAGTGATGTCGGCTCGACTGGCTCCTCCCCTGTTACCACGGCTACTCGACTGTTGTAATTCGTCAATCTGTGTTTGTAAAGTTGTCACGTCTCGTAGCCTGGAAACAGAGAAATGTCCTCTTAAATTAAATCTAGATAATAACTCAATATAACCTTTTTATTATATGACTTGATCATTATATCTTATTTTCCAATCACTCATTGGCTTAATTTTATCACATGGTAAATCAGCAAACTGTGATATACCGAGGTTTGATAAAATAACGAGTAAATCTGCACAGTTAAATTTCAACCAAAACTAAATTTCTTTTTTCAGTTTTGGAGATAAGATGTGTCAATAGTTTGTCTGCTAAACTCAGTACCGGCTTCAGGTTGGTAAAAACACAGATCTGCATATGTAGGAGTAAGTTTGATGAAACGAATGTTATAAAATGGAACAATTTACAATTTTAAAATAAAATCTAAAAATTGATAATTCATTGCATATTTATTGAAATGTCATTGCTTTTATTAACATTCTGGACAGAAAAAGAAATGTTGCATAATTATATGAAAGTATCCACAAATTTTATTATGAAAGACATTTGTATTTCAACTTTAATAGATGGCATAAAATTTGTACAAATTTTGTAGTAACATTTCCTGCTGTGTTTCTTTAATTCAGTCAAATATTCCTATATCGCCAGCATAGGAAAATTAATATTGATTGTGACTACTTTCCTATGACAAGTCTGTTAGAGATTGGGCCAATATATGTGTATTTAGAATTCTGGTAAATTCCAGTGTGAGTATATACATGTACAACCTTGTCACTGGTGATTTTAACAAAACTTTTTGTCCAACAGATTTTTTGGGGTCTTCCAAGTTTATTGTATATTAAACTTACCTTTTATCAGCCTCCGTATCCAGGCGATTGTTTGTCTCTGACTTTAATAATTTCTGTTTTTCCTCCATTCGGTAAACCTATAAAAAAAAATTACATTGTGTGTGATGATATGACAAGTTATAAAAACAGAAAGTTGTGGTAACAATGTCTGGCTGTGAAAAAAAAAAGCTTGAGAATTAAATGATTGTTCCTGGTAATGTGACGTAACCGTAAAAATAAAAACATGATAAGGAAATTTTCCATTTTTCATTATTCAGGGCCTTTGATAAAGTTTTTACACCGAACTGAAAGCCTGTTTCACAGTATTTCCCATCAATAGGGCTCTCCCACAGAAATGACTTGTGCGTTAAATTTCTAATAACTGGAACACTGGCGCCATTAATCTCAATAGCAGGCTATGCATATTCATTTCAGTTGCATTGAATATGCATAGCCTCCTTGTGATTTAATCAGATAGATGGTGCCTCTGTTGCAATGGTTAGAAATTTTAAATATACGTAATTACAGTTGGAGATCACTATTAAAAACACTGGCCTGAAAAAAAAATTCATATCACATCTGAAATTCTCTGGCTTTGAAAGATAAAATATTCTGACAGTGAAATCCATACTACAGAAGAATAGAAACCTGGCTTGCTTAAAATCGTTTACAACTGTGAAGTATAATTAATGGCAGGATGTGCCATGAAAGATTTATTGACGTCACAATGTTGTATAAAAATGTTCAAATTGACACTCAATATAGGCGTCACATGTTTCTCCAATTAAAATCAATATATCATCTGTCCAAAATATAAGCTTTACAATAATCAACATTTCAAAAACCAGTTAGAAAATTTGAAGAGTGCGCAGCTCTTTAACTCTAACGAAAAGGCCCTGCCTGTTGTTCTTTTCTCTTCCTCCCTCCAGAAAAAAAACCCAGAGCCATTCAATGAAATGTTTTAAAAAAATGTTGTAATGGCTTTCCCCATTTCACCACTAAGGGGTGAATGGAAATTTTTTTTAAAATTCAGAAATGGATACAAATTTTAGTATGCTGGCCTCTATTTTCATAAACATATAGATGATGTGTAATAGAATAGAAATAAGGGTTTATAGTATTTACCATATATAATGTGCAGCACAGTTTTGGGGTGCACCTTTGCCTTATCCCAAAACATGAACAATTCCTTTTTATTTGTAGTTATCTGAGTGATTTAGGGTAAAAAAGTAGACCTTTAGTTCTTAAATTACGGCCTATTGGCTCACTAACAAATCAATGTCATGTATGGAAGTGGACTTACATCATCAGCTTGTCTCTGTACTGTTTTATTAAGATCCTGTAGAGTTCCTGTGGTCATGTCCTGCCATAATGATACACCATCTATCCTCTCTCGTAAGTTCTGAGTTAGCACTGAGGATGACTGTAATAATATGTTACTTTAAATTACTACATATCACTGTGCATACATGGATAGAAATTACCATCTCACCAAACATGAGAATAAGGAGAGTGATGGCTTACTTTAAGCTTGCCAGTATGATTAAACTTTATTGCTGATTTTAACTACAAGAGTGACTTCTTACTTGTGTATGGATGGCAACTTCTTACTTGTGTATGGATGGCAACTTCTTGTTTGTTGATAAGCGCTGGCTCATGGGTATTTCACCTATATGAGGGCACACCATCACAATGGGTGGAAGAAACCAACCTTGATGTCACTGGCAACATAAAATACAAGACAGGAAAAAAAAAAAAACCAAAGCATATGACACAAAAAAAAAATCTACTTCCTGATGCCCCTTAGTTCAGAGACCACCAGGGCATCAGGAAACTCCAGCCCAACCACCATTGGCAATTTGTTATTAAATTGGTTTCAATCTCTTTCCAGAAACATTTTTTTCAATACAGAAGCATGCGATACAGAAGTGATTTTGTTAACTCACAAAATTTATTTTTTGGGGTTAATTATTGTTTAAAGCCCCACTTACGTGTTATTTATTTTTAGTTTCATAAAGGAGATGCCAGCAATAATTGTGGAGGAAATAACAACATTGTATGACGTGATTGAAATAGCTTTCTTTAAATGACAGCTGAGATATACTGGAATGTATGGAACAAAGATAACTGTTTTTATCTTATCGTTAACTAAAACTACTAAGCAGGGTTCGAAATAGTGGGTGCACAGGTGCACAAGTGCACTCAGATTTTTCTTTGTGCATCCAAATATTCCAGTTGTGCACCCATTTTCTTTCTCAAGCAACCATTTTATATAAATAAGGTGTTCTGGTGCACCCAACTTTTTTGTTTTAATTCGACCCCTGCTAAGATAAACATTTATCTCATGTACATGTATTTCAAAATAGTTTACCTCTTCCAATTCTTTCTCCTTTGAAGGCATTAAACATTAAACACATTTTAAATCAATTCTACAAATTAAATTGATGCCACAGACAAAATATAAAGAATTGCATTCAGAAATATCCTAAAATGATAAATATGGCAATGATAAGGTCCTACAGACTTACACATTATGCACTAATATGTTAGCAAATAAACTCACAATGCTGAAACATTATAAATCATGTTTCCATATATTTTCACTTTCTTAAACCATATATGTATTTAAAATGGTTTAATAAACTAAACAGAAATACTGTTAATGGTCGCTTTCTAAACTACACAAAACAATTTTTGATAAAAAAAATGCCTTGTCTATTGGTCGTCAGGTCTTCTATGCTAAATGTCTACTCTGTGAAAATCAATTTAACATGCTTAAGTTTTCAAAACACCATTAGTTTATTTCATCCTTAGTTATAAGTTGTACATCTACAAGGCCACAAAATAAACTTTCTTATTTCACCATCAAAATTTTGGGGTTGACAGTAACCCAGGGCATGTGTTTTATTGGGTTTTTACACCATATCCATAAAGGTTATTTCACTTGTATGACTATGTGCCAAACTGCCAACCAAGGCACGAAATGAAATGCTTCATTTTTTTTAACAAGCATCGTTTCATCAAATTTAACTAAAATACTCATGACTTGAAAAGGTGATGGAAGTCTTTTATGACCTGCATTTTCTTTCATTATTTTTTCGTCAGCTTTTCGTCTTTCTCAGCAAGCCATTTCAAAACCCTGCAAACCCATTGGGTAATGCAATGAAAAGCCACCTCATTCATCACTGGCACAAATTAATGACAAGAAACGATAGAAGCAAATCATAGATCAAAAAGACAAAGCTTCACAATTAACATTGCAAGACATCCCAGTAAATCAGGTTCCTGTTTCGAATAAAATTGTAGTAAATTTATTCAATGAACCAAAAAACAACCAGAAAAAAGACCAATAAATTAATAAGTATTCAAGAAGAGAGACAGAGAAAAAACAAGAACCAAAAGACAGAAAGAGAACCCATGAAAACATGCAAAAGAATTCAAGGTAAAGTTAACATGAAATCAAATTGTATGGAAAAAGGGACTTTATACATGTACAGTACAGGGCAGAACTAACTTTACATCTGGCGCACTTTTAGCGCGACTAAATATGTCCCAGCGCTATTTGATAGACGTGACTAGGCGCGACTGCGCTTTTTTTCTGACGCGCCTATTTTGAAAGTAGGCGCGACTAGGAGATTTTCAAGCGCGCC
>JAVFBY010397712.1:0-15190 GCA_034781015.1 Tonicella lineata
AGGACAGCGCCGGCGGAATTTTGATTTTTGCATTAATTATGTAATTATGACGACACCATGATTTTATTTAAATATGCCTATATACAATAAAAGAACCCATATTTTCTGAAAAAACTTTATACCATGGTGTCAAATTCGCTCTCTGTTTTTTTTATTTGTGCCTAATTGTTTTTACCTATTACGAAATAGCAATGGTCAAGTGACAAAATTAAAACTTAAATTTAAATTAAAAAAAAAACCTTTTTCTCTGTCGCCTTCATCAGAGAAGTATATACTTCTGCATAACACTGCACAAATCAGTCCTTCTATAGGACAGTGTGTGCGGAATTTAGATTTTTAAAAAAAGAATTGTGTAATTATGACGTCACTATGACGTCATACAATTTTACATGTAGGTACTCATAAAAGCTAATTTTCCTAACAAAACACAATGCGCTGATTTGAAATCCGTTGTCAGTTTTTGTCTACACCCAGTATTTTTCAGCCTATTGCAAAATATAATAGGTCATGTGACAAATTAAAACAATTTTGTTTCATTAACCCTTTGTCAAAAATCAATGGAATTCACTATCAACTTCAAATATGACCTCCAAAATATAGCAATTATTGTTTTCTCTAAATCTAGTCAATTTCAGGTGCGATGACGTCATAGTTGCTAATTCTTGTAATCAACAGATACAAGTACGTATGATTATGTAACGTTTTCATTGGTATTTTTGCACTAGAGTAGTGAATATGTATTAATATTCTCTATACGATAATTATTTTCGGGATATTAATCGAAAACACATGTCACGTTACTAGAAGAGACAATTTTGACAGTTTGTTTCCTAATAGCATAATGACCAGCGTGATGCGACTAGAGCAATATTGAGTCAACTTTGATGAAAAATAAGAAAATACAAGCCTCCTCAACATTACAAATTGGCCTTGGAAGCCTATATAATTGATTTATCAATTTCCATCTAGTTAATGTTGGCACTGTCGTTATAGATAAGTGAAATCACCTTCTATACGACATACAAGTGTATTCCCACATAAAACAAAAATAAAATCAGGAATAACCATCGAACAACCGACAGTTTAATAACTTCCATAAACAGCATAGATTGGTATTTCGATCTGTTGTTGTTTTTATGAATTGCGCCTGAGAAAGAATTACACATGAATATCCGTTTTGAATATTTTATGTCTCAATTTTATAACTCTGTGCTCATATTGTATTGGTAAATCTAGTTTGCATAAATGGACGTTATGGCCCGGATTGTTCCAATGTGTGTGGCAACTGTAAGGATGGGGCTGTGTGTGACACAGTCACCTCCTCTTTGCCAAGGTGAGATCTTTAAAACCTTTTTTGTATCATAAAATGAGGGAAAAAATAAACCGTTTCAAACAGATATTGAAAACGATTTCCTAAGTTTTAGAAAATGTTTACCATACTTTAAAGAATTGCTTTATTTCCCAAAGGCCATGTATAGCATTTGATTGTACTGCACATGTAGATTTAAAAAGCCCACGGCATATAATGTGTGCGGATGTAGCGATCAGCACCGACTGTCCGTCCGTTTGACAGCATATTGTCAACACATCTCTTTCTAAAGCTTAAGTTGAAATTCAATAATATTTTGCAGAATTCATCAGAATGTTTGGAGTTGCATTTGTTATTTTAACAGAGGTCAGTCGTGTGCAGTATTGATATTTGACCTTGTCAGCACAACTCTTCATCACGTTAATGTTGGATTTCAGTAAATTTTCTCCATTTGAGGAATGTGCATAAAGGTTTCAGTCATAACTGTTGACTTTTGCGCCTTAACAATGCTGTCTATTATTTTACCTTGATAAAACAAATCCCTAAATCTACAGCTACATTTCAATGCAGTTGAATATGTAACTTTTACTTTAAATTATAAATAAATGGTTGAATGTTTTGAAGTGGGAGTATCGACTCCATGCGGATAGGCAAAATGGCTATTCCTATGGCTATTAAAGAAGAATGGCTTTTCTTCAGTTGTGTTGCTGTGAAGCCTACTGTTAAAATTATGTCGCACCACTGCCATCATATCATAGGTGAAACACACCTGAGCATGGCTTGTTAAACCAATCAGTCAATCCATCAATCTGTGTTTGTTTCCAGTCATGTAGAGGATGGTTTCCTTAAATTGGAGTGAGAAGACATGCTGTCATGAGTGAAATAAATGTAGCATTAAATATGACGTTAAATCCTTATCAATCAATCAACCAAGATAATCAATCCATACTTTAGTCTTGTTTACAGAAATATAGCCTGATAGATTAACGGTTGTAGACATTAGTATATACTATAATGTGTTGCAGGTTTAAAGTTAAGGTGTATGTTTATGTAGTCACAAGAGGCTGTAGTCAGTTGCCAGATAGAAATTGGTGTTTGATGACTTCCATACTTGTACTGCTCCTTAGTGGGTCTAACCTATGCTTGTGTAGCCGCAATGGTTTGAGTCTGCCGTTTTCAATAACAATCCAAAGTGCCCTAATGTTTACTTTTATTTACAGGAACTATGGTCTATTGATAGAATTTTGTAGTGTCTGTGTACATTATGCCAATAGAGTCTCGACCTGTCTTTATGGCTCTGTATTGACTTTTTTGTTCTATTTTTAGTCTCTTCATTTTAAAAAAATAATGCTCTTTGGTATAGAGTAGACTTGGACACTATTCTATTAATATTTGTAGTTTCAATACATGCCGTACACAGAATATGTTTTCATCTAAATGGCTGCATTAAAAGTAATTTTCAAAATGTGTTCCAATAAAACAGGGCGCTTTATCCATAATAGTCTTTTTCAAAAGCAATTGTTTTTCAATATCCTCATATAATTGTTTGTGATATTAATAGAAATTGTTCTATTTATAGAATTTGTAGTGTTCTATTTATATATTTTGATTAAGATTAATGATTATGATTATTTGTCTGTCATGTGGCTTATTCCTTTAACTGATAGTCTAACTCATCATATACAGCTATACTGCAGTTATCAACAACTTCAAGGCAGTCTGCAAGGCTGTCTACAGGGGCAAGGTTGTTGGCGGGTCGGCTAAACTCCACTGAACATAATTTTGGCAAACGGCCTAAAGAGTGATGCACGAGTCCCTTTGATTTACACACACACAACATGCTAAAAGTCAAGAGAGAAAGTTGAAAAGACAATTATGTTCTAGGCAACACAGGGAGCTAGTCTCGCTAGGTTTTTTTTTTGAAAAAACTTTTAGAGGTTAGCCTAGCATTTAGTTCACAAGTGACGTTCACGTATACCAAATACATTGTTGAAATCAATTGAAACAACCTTATGGAAAGTTGAAAGGAATTCATCAAGGAAAGACATTTCTGTTGCTCACAATAGGAACTCTGCAGAGTGTTAAAAAATTATAGGCGTGCTATTTGCAGAGGAGAAAACCTGTGGACTCTCTAAGTTCAACCACTTGTTTTTGGCAGCAAAAGAAAGACATCACGTTTTACCGCGTGACACTATTCTAAATATTTACAATGTCATTAACACCATCATCAACAGCGCCCAACCTCCAAGTCTGTCCATCCCCCCGGGTGCAGGCCTCGCCCCGGAGGAAGCAGAAAAAAATGAACAAATCCACCACTGACAACAATGTATTAGTGCGTTCAAGATCATTCCCGAAAGCTAAAAAAGAGGTAAGAGTTTTAAGTTAAGTTGTTTGTCTGTAAATTTACACTCAATCTAATGCATGTTTTTGTTTTTCTCCATTTTGCTTTCCCTGCTGATGGTTGCGATGTTAACACCTGATAGGAATTTAGCAAACCATTTGTATGAAAAAGTGTACGAGACTCAGGAAGATTTGTGTCGGAAACGTAATGAAATAAGACTGGCAAACATGCAGTTAGCGGCAATTCGGGCACAGGTAAGTGCTTTATCACTCATTACTTAAATGCAGGATATCTAATTAGTTCAAATTCAAATATTTCATATTATTCAAGCACCCTTTGCAGAATTTTTTTTTAAATGTTCATAAATTCAAAATGTTGAGGCATCTAAAATTCATGAATTTCTGTCGGTTAAAAAACTGGTGCTGGACTTAACTGGCATTTAATTTAACAGGATCAAAAAACTCAAAACCAAGATAGAATTGGCAAATGAGTTTCATGCAGCTTATTTATAAAAAAAATCCGAAACTTTTGCCTGATGTGTAAAAATCTTCATTTATAAACATGTTGGATTAGCAAAACCAATGACGGCGCCCTCAAAATGATCTTGCGGACTGGTAAAAATACTGGTGACTGGTTACATTTTCAGATCACCAGTCCGACAGACAGATAGAGGTTTTGCCCAAACTCTGAATATCACTGACTTTACGTTTTGTTATATATAAAAGTTATTTACAGTTTGACTCAATAATATATCAGCATTTAGTATGCCATCATCTAGAGACTATGTCAATTGCTAGAATACCTACTGCTGATGCTTGTTAATAAATGCTGAAATATTGAGTCAAAATGGCTTTATCGTTTTGTTGGTATTACACATAACATGTGTGTTATGTAGAATCTAGGTTTACAATTTACATGGCAAATTACTAAGATTTCTTTTGGTGTACTGGTTTACAAGGAAATATATGTGTCTTGCTATTTTGTAATAAACAACATTTACAGAAACATTGCTTTTAGTCTAATAAAACAAGGGTAATATTTATTTGAAAAGGCAAACCAAGTAGTTCACAGAACTTTGGGTTTCTTAGTTTTCTTATGAAATTTACTCTATGGTGGACTGGTAATGCCAAGTAGCCTAAGTATTAATAATTTTTCTAGGCATTCAAGAAGTAAATAATAATATAAGTGTATTGGAATTGTCCACAACATTTGTGTGTAACTTTACAGTACATTTGCATTATTTCTTTTTTGACAATTTTGGATTTGGAGTGATTTGAATAGTTTTCTATGAAACAATTAATGAAGTATGGCACAAGAAGTTCACCATATATAGTATTTTTACGAAGCACAAAACTAAGGAACACATGCTGCATAAACATATCAACACCAGTTTAGGCAGTTTTACAAACAACTTGAATGTGTAAATCACTTTTTTTCCTCTGTTAAATTATATCTGAGTTACTAAAAAGTGCATGAGCTGTTTTTAAGTGCACTAAACTGAGTCCATAATGAAATACTATAAATAATATGATAGAGTTAGTTATTTTAACTTTTAAGTATTATAATAATGTAATACAAAATACAGTGTGGTTCTAGGAAAACCTTTTTAAATGTTTCATGTTAAAGCCCCACTAACTGCTAAACGAGATGGAAGCTTAAACTAGTAGTGCTCAATTATCGTAGTTGGGGTGTGCATGTTGTGGCGCATCTTTATTTACTATGGTACCATAATAATGACAATCTTTTACTTTACTTTTATTTTTAAAGAAAAATTGGATATAAAAACTTTTAGTTTATGGCAAAAATGGAATGTTCAAAACTTTTTCTTTCTTGGAAAAATACAGAAACTCGCTGTTTTTCGTTTTATGAATAGTTTCAGCCCATTTAGCGGTTAGGGGGATTTTAAGGTAGGTAGTGAGCTTAAAGGGCCAAACTAGTGTATCTCTGCATCATGTACAAGGCGATTCGGGGTAATAATAACTGTGAACTCACCCTAATTTTCGCAGGCTCAGTGATTGTCTCGTCTGTGTGCCTAAGTTAGAGGTACATTTAGTCCAGACATAGAATTTGTTTTTTCTTCTAAGTTTTCCAGCCTCCTAGCTCTTTCACAAAAATTGCCAAAAACACAAATTTTCCACTAGCTGAATTATAATACCATTTGAACAAAATAAATATGAAGAGTTTTGTTGTAACTCATTTTAAGAAGTAATATTTTGCAATAACTCACTGTTTATTTCAATTCCATGTAAATTGCTATATTATATATGTCACACTTGTTATGTGGAATGCTTGTTCTTACGTAAACTAACAATTGCTTCTCACAAGTATTTGACGTAGTTGTTACAAAAATAGATAGTATTGCGGCAAAGAGTTAAAGGAATCAACAGCTGCCTTGTTTCTCAGTTAAGTCATTACTCCAATACTTCTGCTTTTTATATCTTTACCTACAGACAACATACGTTAATAATCCTGCAGTATTAATAATGGCACATGCTCAATACCTTTCTCTGCTCAACCACTGCTTAAAGATACCCCAGATTCCAGACAGATATTTCTATGGTTAAAGGCTATAGGCCTATGTTTTGAACATACATACACAATAACATTAGGCCTACTGGAGGAACATTACATTTCCCTTTGATGTAACTAACACACAGGTTCAAGCAGCCCAGTGGACCTGTTTTGGTATACCATGGAGTCACAGTACGTTGCAAGTTTGTTTGTTTTTTTGTGCTTTAATAATTCCCCACCAAATAAAGTAGTGCAGAGAAAGAAGTGGAAAATCCGTCGTCATTAAGCTGAATAAGCTTGAGTAAAAGGGTAAACACTAATACAAAAAAAAAAAAAAAAATCCAATTAGGTTACTGGATATGTTTAGTATTTATAACAAAAATGCATTCATACTGGTCAAATCCCCCCTGAGTATGGCGTTAAACTGCATTGATTACCCACAATTTGAAATTGTGTGTAAACTACCCAACATGATTTGGAAAGGCTTTGATGCAAGTACTTTGCGAATGACATATAACCGTAAATATTTAATTATATTTGTAACAAAAATTTAATTCCTTTATACCTTTAAGGATTCTCATTTTATGAACTTGGATTTTGATGTATTCTGATACAGTTTTATCAGTACTTTGGAAGAATATCTGAAGCACTTTTTATCTTGTTAAACGATGTAAGTTTTGTTAAATTAATTCATGTGTAAGACTTTTCTGGTAAGCTAAGATATTGTAACACTATCTGGTAACAAATTTACCTCCACTTTTAAAGTTGGCCTTACACACATGGTGAGTGTTAGTGGAGGCTATCTTTAACCCTCCCAGGTCTCGAGGACTGATTAACCCAGTAAGCTGTGACAACAACTCTCTTTACTCTAACTGTAAGGATTCTAAATTTTGATGCAAACTTTGGCAAACTATGGAGCTAAGACAACTATTTACACACATAGTTTGTGGAGTTTATTTGTTGATAGAATCTAGCTCTAAGAATTTAAGTAAATAAAAATATTTCTCAAGTTTCATTTTGAGTTTTAATGATAACCCCAATTATTCACACATAAAGCCATTTCATTTTTCATTTGGCAAAATCTAGGCTATAATTCTATGCACACTTCTTGAAGTAAGGTGCCAGATTGGCTTTTTGGGGTTTCTCTTGCACTTTCAAGTGTTACTTATCATCTACAGACAGCTAGCCAACGTGTTATCTTAAACTTCACATGGTGTTTTATCAAGAAAAGATGCTAATATAGCCAATGGTGCATATTAATGACTACTTGGCAGTGCGATAACTCTATTATATTTGAGCTGAGCAGATATGTAAATTGTTAGACTTTGAAGACAAATTTCTTTTTCTCTTGACTTGCATGTCCCTTTTATAAATTTCTATCAGTTAAAAATATTTTAAAATTTTACGCTATTAACAGACCAACTGTTTATGAATATTAAATACTATCATCAAGTAGATCAAAAAAAAGAGTAAAAAACAACCCTTGGATTTAATGTGCATAAAACAATGAAGTTACGAGATCAGTATAATAATAGCATATGTAGCTGACAGAAATATTATGTTTAATGAATGCTGTTTATCCTTACCGGATGTCAAATGCATCTTTTACTTTTACGTTACACAACATTATCTTACTTCTTTCAGTTGTTACTATATTGTCATTATTATTCAGTTGTATCCATTTTGCGAGAGGCAATGATGCCTATAAGCTTAATAAAGAATTGATTCAGAATTGATTGATATCTACCCAAGAAGGTAGTACATGTAATAATAACACTCAAAAAATTCTATCCACTGGCCTAGTTTGTGTGTGCAATAGGTGTATCCTCCAAATAACAGTGTGCAAAATTCTATATCCACGCAATAATTCTAACCTCCCAATATGGCTGAGCAATAATTCTAACCTCCTGTGCAATAATTCTAATCTCCCAATATGCCCGAACAATAATGTAACCTCCCATTATGGCTCAGCAATAATTCTAACCTCCCAATATGGCTGTGCAATAAATCTAACCTCCCAATATGGCTGTGCAATAATTCTAACCTCCCAATATTCCCGAACAATAATGTAACCTCCCATTATGGCTCAGCAATAATTCTAACCTTCAAATTAGCTGAGCAATAATTCTAATCTCCCAATATGGCTGAGCAATAATTCTTATCTCTCAATATGGCTAAACAATAATGTAACCTCCCATTATGGCTGAGCAATAATTCTAACCTCCCACTATGGCTGGGTAATAATTTAATCTACTAACTTAATGCTGTACAATTCAGTTGGAATTGGAAGTAAATTTGCAGCACATATATATGTCTTATTGGGGCCATATTGTTTGTGTCCTGTGCTGGTCTTGTATATCATCCTTGTTTGTTGCCTGACTGTGTGTTACACGAGTGTGTTTTTCACACACTGATTTACCTGGCTTGCCATCCCATAAGGGAAAAAACCTAAATGGCATAAAATAATTATATCCACCCAATCAGACTGCAATAATTCTACCCACCCATGCAGTCCGGGTTTGTAATCGATATATACACCCATGTAGTTAACCTGAAGTTATAATTCTATCCACTCAATTATGAAATTGTGTAATAATTCTATCAGCACAATTAGCAGTGTTACTGTGTTAGAATCGATGGGTGACTTTCAGTCAGCATATATCAAGTAACATATAGACAGTATAGGCATGATGGTTTAATTAACCAAATCTACTGCAGTATAAATTATGAACTGAGTGCATAATACACCATGTGGGATGTATTGAATTAGGCTTGTTCATTTCTCAATGTAACATAAAGGGGTGAAACAGTTGCATGTAATTGACCTCATTTGTTATGGTAAATTGCTAATGAGAAAAAAATCATGAGGTGGACACTAGTTGAATATAGACAATTCATGATACAATTGAAGCTTTCTGTGTCCAGGTGTTCTTTGATCTAGGTGGCATCAGGAAGCTGATGATTTGTTCTGGTGTCATCTTTTATATCCTCAACATGATATTTTGTGTCATCATTGTTTGTTGACATCACTGTTGGTTTTATTTCTCCCATCGGACTGGCATGCCTTTATATGACATAAATAACCTTTAAAATATGACTTTAAACCTCAAACAAACTAAATTTAACTAAACACGAGTTCAATTTTAGAAATAATTACTTAAATAATTTGATGTAGATTTTACTATTAGTAACGTCGGTAAAAAACATAAAATACAATGTACAATAATTCTGGCATAGTTAAAGGTTCTATCCCCAGGGGAGGGATGCCAAATTTTCTTTCTCTGCATTTATAAATATATAGGAATGATTCTACATTTTTAGAAACTTAAAAAGCTGTGAATGCTAATTAAATTAAAAATGACAACTCAAAAGACAATAACTCTATCCTGAAGCTACCTCCTTACAAACTCTGGCCAATTTATCTGCTAAGTTACTGGTACGAGTTCTAATTTTGACAAACACAGGTGAAGGTCATAAAAGGTGTAAATCATAATCAGTCGGGATACAACTTGATAGTAATATCCTTGAGAAGTAGCGGCACATACCACAGACATGTAAAACTGCAATAATTCTATTTAACTGCCACCTCAAAGTTTGACCAGCGTATCCAGAAAGTTAACGGTACAAGTTCTAATTTTAACTTAAGTGAAGGTCATTAATGGTGTAAATCAGAACCACTTGGTTTACAACTGGCTAACAATATTCTTGAGAAAGTAGCACAGCGTTGTTGTCTTTGTAAACAGAAAATCTGAGGTTTTAATGAACATCTATTTCTGTAGTTTTCCTCCTGAGAAATTATGAGCTGTTTATATTGTGAAGATCTTTCTCTTTGAACACCTGCAGAATGGGGTAGAGTAGGTCAAGACAACAGCTGAAAGGTTAACCAATCTAAAGTTTGTCTAATTTTTGCAGGCCCGCATCGTCGCTCAGTGGTTAACATGAGTGAAATAACATCAAAGTATGGCATAAAACCCCAAACAACTATATAAGAGGGGGGGTTGATGTCTACTTCTTACATGAGAGGAGGGCAAAAACGAAAATAAAGAGTTATCGTCATAAGAAATAGTAAAGCAGCTTGTCCTGATTTATATCTCCTTTTCCACTGAATGACTCACTAATGAAACTACTATATGGTGAACCCTGCCATTTAGGTCCATTTTTTAAACTCCCCAATTATTTAAACGAACAGTAAAAAGGAAATTGTGCAAATATACCGGATTAAATTACATACAACTGTAGCAAAAGTTTGTAATATATTTGTGCTTGTTTCATATAAAACAATGTGTTATTAACAGTCCACCATACATACAGTAGTTACATTAAGGAGAAACTTAAATACATGTAGCAGAAAACTAAGAATCACACAAAAACTTAACACCACTTAAAGCAACAGGATAGCTTTATGATTTGAAGATGACTTTGGTTCTGTTTACGTTTTTTGTTCTCCTCTTTTAAGACTCCAGCTGATTAAACCTTCTATTTTTGTAGCAGACTTGTCTGCCATATTAGATCGCAGTCTGTGAAATTTCCTGAAGTAGAATGGGTTCTGATGATTGGTGTTTTCACAAGCAAACCAAAATACTGTCAGTTCACGTCTTAATTGATTGGTTCTATTTGACTATCAGATTTGGCATAGCTTTCCTAGCTGGCCTTGTTCAAATTTTAGAGATCATGTGGCTTTACAAGTTCTGCTTTGGAACCTTTGTGCATAAAAGTTGAGGGCATTTAGAAGAAAGTATCTGGGATCATATGGCTTTGCTGGTAACTGTAGCATACCTTGGCTTTCAGTATGAAATAAAACAGAAAGCAAATAAAACAATAAAAAGCCCCAGTAACTGCTTATAGAAATGGCTAAAGGTGCCTTCTGGCAAAGTAAATTAAACTCATATATGTAATTAGACCTTAAGAAGTTACATTAGTAGCAGTATTTTTTGTTATTTTGGGGATATGTAACGACACAAAAAATGATTTCACATCAGTAGGTTAAAATTGGAAAGCTGGGGTTGACTGTGAGATGGAAAGAGGGCCAAACATCCTCAAATTTAAAAAAAAAAATCAAATTAGTACACACTGAGCATAATTCATATTATTATTTTTTCCTCCTCTGGCATAAATGATGTTAATTAATTGGCTTAGAAAAATCTGCAGATGTACCTGTTTTTTTTCTATCACATGTAAACTGTAATAAAAAAACCTTTCTATTACACAAGTATTATTTATGGTGTAAAATCTGGATGTAAATCTTATATTTATAGATGCTGGCATAACGTTGTACAAATTACTTAGCTAGTTTGAAAAGTTTAATTATTAAATTCAATTTTGGCATTGATTGGCAAAGTAGCATTAATACATCAAACAATCCAACAAACATGTAGTAACTGCTGGTAAATATATTATAGGTATAGGATGTGTGCAACTATTTAAATATGTATTTAAATTGTACATTATCCCCCAACATATAATTAAAAGTTGAAATATAAAAATGGCTATTGCTTTAAATACAGACCCATCACTTTGTATTTTTAAACTTTTTTTTCCAACCATACCCAGACAAAATGGAAAGCTTCTTTTAAAGCGAACTCTGAATAGTTCTTGACATAATATTTCGTATTAAATAACCCAGTATTAGTTTTAGAATTGTGCCGTCATTTCAAGTATCATTTAGGCAATGATTGGTAAATCAGCATTTATAAAGCTGCTTTTGTGTAATTTTGTACATTGGCTGATCCAAAATCTATCTCTAGGTACATAATATTATTTATCAAAAGTATTGGATGGATCTGCAGGTGGTTGGCAAGAGCTTCCTGATGCCATGAGCTCTCAGAATTTAGGGGCATCAAGAAGCATTTGATGATATTTAAATATGCAAAATCGTTTGTTTTGTGAACAGCTGAAAGACCTCTGATGTTGACATATTTCACAAATTAACCCATCATAGAAGATGGCATCATTAAATACCAATTTAGCAGCCTTGCTCTGTTCTATGTAATTTTATACATTTATGTAGACTATAGATAAAAACAACTGCTGGGGAATTCATTAAAAGTATAGTATGGGATCAAGTATTTAAATATGGATAGTTCAATTCCCCAACAGAAGACTGACGTGCCAGAAGTGTTCAGAATAAAAATGAAATATGAAAATGGTAATTGCTTTAAGAAATAAAATTATCGTTTGAAATGCACAACTAATTTTAACCATGTGCAAAATATTTTTTCAAGTTTATGTCTGAATTCATAGTTGTTGACATACTATTTCTCAAATTACCCAGTCACAGTTTTAGAAGTTTGCATCATTTAATATCATTTGATCGGGAAACCAGCCTTCATATATGTTATGAACTTACAATAATAGACGATCCAACATAGTACTTCTGGTATATTCATCAAAAGGATAGGAGAAGTTTGTCTATTTAAACATGGAAAATACATTACCCATTTAGGCCAAATAGATACTAGAAAGTACCAAAGGTGTTTGGAATATAAGTTAAATTTTAAAGTGAGTTACTGCTTTAAGCAGTATTATCACTTGCAATGTTTTATCTTTGTTCAAGTGATTTCTGAATTCATACTTGTTGGCATAATATTTCACAGCTTGAAAAGTTTACAGTCATTAAATATCATTTTAGCATTAATTAGCAAAGCAGCATTCTTAAATCTGCTCTTATGTAATTTGGCTCATATAACATAGTCTGGTATATCCATTAAAATGATAGGATCGCTCTATGTACTTATGGATAGTGCATTTCCTTAACAGAAAATTGTACATGCCACAAGAATTCAGAATAAAACTGAAATAAAAACAATTGACTGTTGCTTAAACACCATCTTAAAAAAAATTTAACGCATTGACTCGCAGCCAGCCAAAAATCTGACTAGGTCTTCCATAATTACCAAGCTAGTTTTGACCCCATTCTCTCAATATTTTTTCATGCATTGTTGTTTTTCTATGTCACACTGATGTCACAGAAGCCAGAATAATGGCAAATCACTGTTCTACAAGATCATGTTTGTACATAGCAGCAGTTGAAAACTTTAGAAGTTTCAAAACTCAATTCAAAGCACATATACCCTATCTACAAGTTATCTTGTGTTGGCAGTGAGCTAAACAACAACAAAAAATTAGATACTGTCTAGTCGGCCTGTATTGTGTTAAAGTGAGCTTCATATAAATTCACTAATGTTGACATAATATTTGGCAAATTACCAATGCACCCATAGTTTTAGAAGGTTTGCTGTCATTATTAATGTCCTTTGGATATTGATTCACAGGGAAAGTGGCATTCCTAAATCGTTACTTTTTTTTTTTTATACATTTGCTGATCATACATAGTAAAATAGCTTTGGGTATATTAGTCAAACGTATGGGATGGGTTTATCTATGTGTTTAGTGTTTAGAATAAAAGTGAAATATAAAATTAGTCATTGCTTTGAAAACAGAAATGTGGCATAAAGTTGTACAAATTTTTTTGCCTATCGATCAAGCTATCATACCCATCTAAGTTTTACATTTTTATTAAAATTATTATCTATTATCATCTTCAGGGATATATACTAAATATATATATTACTTGCTGACACTGACCAGGATTTTTCCAGAGTGTCGGTAACTAATAAATATTTATTAATAATATGTTAACATAATATTTTACTTTAATATTACCCAGCCATCATTTTAGAAGTACATGTATACATTCTTTAAATATCATTTTGGCATTTATTGGCAAAGCAGCATGCCTCAATCTGCTCTGTTGTTGTCTTATACATGTACATATTAAAACGATCCATCATGCAACTCTGTGAAAATTCAATATAGGTACAGGATGGGTTCATCTATTTAAATATGGAAACTATATGTTTGCCTATTGCCCACATGTCCACCATTTAAACTTAACATTTATCAGAGAAACAACTGCGTACAATCTTTTAGTGCATGCCAATAAAAATCATAACTTGACATTTGTCATTTTTCACCAGTTGTATCAAGCAAATGTGTTATAACAAACTCTTTCATCTACTCTATGTTTAAATTATCTCAAGTCAGTTCTTGACCATTTGCGGTTTCTGAAGCTATGGTTGATCTCTGATCTCTGAACAGGAAACAGATTTCTTATTACAACATGTTTTGCACCCTGAATATGTCTTTTCCTTGCTTGTTGTCAGTGATTTCAAGGTTGGAGTTGGCATGTTGTCCTATGAGTGAAATAACCGTAAGCAATCCTAGATGAAAAATGCAAATTTCCTCACCTCTGGTACATA
Source organism: Tonicella lineata (assembly GCA_034781015.1). Lineage (NCBI taxonomy): Eukaryota > Metazoa > Mollusca > Polyplacophora > Chitonida > Mopaliidae > Tonicella > Tonicella lineata. The sequence goes on from JAVFBY010397712.1 coordinate 14,420, forward strand.
AATTTGTAGATAAAAAATTTCTCACCAAAATCTACATTTCTACAGACTTAACCATTATTTTCAAAATGAAGACCACACGAGGAAAACCAGAGATGCCAATTTTGTCAATTTTGGAGAAACTGAGAAACAAAGTTTCAAGACACATGTTATTTCCTTTAACGGCTAAACTTTATACTATACAAAATATGTGACAACCTTGGGTTTTTTCGATTAAAGAAGGTATACCGCAGAATTTAGGCAAAAAATCGACTAAACCAAATCAAACCAGGTTTTCTATATTTGAATAGTATGGCCCAAAGTATAAGTTTTCAGAAAATATCAACCTCAAGAATGTGTGATATAATGTGCAGAAAAAATAATAAAGCTTGTAGAACCTATAATAGATTTTACAGACTTTATTATTATTTTAATACGGTATACCGCACATTCTTGAAGTTGATATTTCTGGAAAGCTTATATTTTGGGACATAGGGGCCTACTAGAAAAATATAGAAAACCCGGTTTAATTCGTTGCAGTTGATTTTTAGTCTAAATTCTGCGGTATAGCCTCTTTAAGTAATATTATGAGAGAAAACCTTATATGCTGCCAACAATTGGCTGGTGCAATAATCCTGAAATTGATCAAAAGTGACTTCACTGGTTTTCCCCTTGTTGTCTTCAAATGTTTTTTTACCAGACATAGGATTTTCTCTTGAAATTAAGAGTTGTACATGATTGCATTTGAAATAACAGCAAAAGCCACATAAAGATAAGGGTCGCATTTTTTACTCA
>JAVFBY010397823.1:0-15181 GCA_034781015.1 Tonicella lineata
GTCAAGTAAGTTCTGCCCTGTAGTGTACTTTAAAAAAGGCTGAAGCTAAGGGAATTAATTTATTTTATATGTTGTACTAGAAAGGCATTTTTAGCACAGTAATGAAAATAAAGAGTTTATATCTTTTAAAGTAACATATTGTGTATTTGAATGGTGCTTGTAATGTTTTTAACGTACTGTATGTTGATTCTTGCTGTGATAGATTGGGTTTGACTTCATGTTCACCTCTAGAAATCTGGACGATTATAATTTAATTAAAATACAGATTTAATTCTGAGCACGGACTAATATGCTCTTTTATTTTCCTCATTTAAGGCTAATGTCTTGCAGTAAAAATAGCTCAATATAAACAAACACACTTTAACATAATCAGATTCCTTACGCTGCCTGCAGTATCACAAAACTACATTATATATTTAGTTTTCTTAATTACAAAGTTTTATTCCCATGGACAACCGTTTTACTGGCTATAATTTATATTATCTACTTACATGGAGAAAATTCCCCCAAACTTAAAGTACACAAATACAAAATATGGAGGGTCTGCACCGTGTAGCTCAACGGTTAGCACGTCTGACTGCTGACCTTCCTTCAATGAACGGCAAAGGTTCAAGCCACCCAATGGACCTGCTTTAGCTATATGAGGGAGTCACAGGAAGTGAATGGCTATGCACTCAGCAGGGGTATTTTTTGGGGGAGATTTCCTCTTGTTTTTACCCACCATATTAAGTACTGCAAAGTAAGTAGTAGAGAATAATCCATCATCATATAAGCAAAACATCCTTGAGTATGACATTAAACAACAAACTAACAAACAAAATATGGAAGCAAAAATGTTTAAATTTATGAGTCTGACTACTATTGATCGCTTAATATCATTATTTCGCCAAAACAAACTGTGTCGTATTTCTTTTCAACTTTGATCATGTTGATATGCTTTTGGCATACAACTATTAAACTGTACAAGTATATTATAAGCTTGAATAAGAATAACCTTTCTTATTTTGAATGTCTGCCTGTCATTGTCTGTTTTTGTATAGAATTTTCTTTAATAGTTAAAATGAAAAAAAGATATATCTGTTGAACTCTAGGATCCTTCGTTTTGTTTGCACCACCAAAAGCACATACTAAAACAAACAAAACCAGTTTTTATTTCCATTTTTATCACTTTATCCACCTGGTCAGTTTTAAATAAAGTTTATTAAATCAATCTACGAAATGTAAATCCAGATCTTTAAAAACAATTATAAAATTAATGTTTTGTAAATGCTGGATAATGACACATGAATGGCGTAAATTGGTTCTTATCTTTTCACATGGGCAATTTCTAGGCAGTTTTATCCAAACCTTGACTTACATCTTGAGATCAAGCTGAGGGAGAAATAAACAAACATCTTGCTGATTTGCGAACATTGAATAAGGCAACCCATCTTAAGCTGAAATGTGTATTGATTCTAATGGAATTACAAACATTGAATAAGTTAAATCTGTCTGATGTTTTAATGCCTATTTACTCCTTTAGAATTACAAACATTGAATACGTCAAACCTGTCAGATAATTAAATACTTATTGATTTGCATAGAATTACAAACATTACTGGGTGTCTAATTTTCACAATTTCCCTATCTCCTGCATGTAAAAGCTTCTTTAAACAGGGTGTCCAAATGAGACAATTGTTCAATTCAGGGTCACAGGGTGTCTAAAGGATGGCTGGACACAAATCTGCCTAAGCCCTTGAATGGGTATTGACTCCCATAGAATTACAAACATTAAAAAAATCTTGTTTCATGTTGAAATGTATGCAATCTGATAAAAACCAGAACTACATGTACTTGTACATGTAAATACTTGTAGCTCTACACTTGTAACGTTATGTCACAATTAGATCTGGGGTCATCACATATATCGTCTCAAGCCTTGCTTTTCTGACATGGAAGTCCAAAACTTCTTCAGAGTTCAGTTGCGGTAGCACCTCCACCTCCTCAAATTTTAAATACTTCCATATCCTGTAAACAAATAAGTTGGTAACTTTCACCTGTGGAAAGTTATATGAACTCCTGGGTACATTATAAAAACCCCAATACAACAAACTATGCTTGAACGTTAAATGTTTATTATAACTGGTAGACTTTTTTTTGTAAAGTTTACAAAAAAAGATAAAACAGTAAGAAAACTCAACCTTCTGTTAAAAAAAATATCATTTTTAATTAAAATGTAGTGCTGCTGAAAGAGTTTTAATTGATAAAACTTGTTTTAATTTTCTTTAGATTACGGTGTAATCCTTATATTTAAAAAGCTTAAGAAGATTTTGATGCTAAGAATTTAACTTGTTGCGATGGATGGAAATTGTCTCCTAATTAATGAAATTTAAATGTCAAGCAGAAGTACAGCATTTTTGTTAATTGGTTGTTTTAAAAGGAAACGGTTTTAAACTGAACTTCTCAATGTCCCAGTTTAAGTTAGGAATGTCGTTTACCCAGGTGAGGCAAACCGTTAAACAAATACCTACCCAGCTTTTAAAATTAGTGTCGTGACATGATGGCAGGAAACGAGTCTGTGTTAATACCTGGTTATTTATAGCTTTGATCCAGTGAATTTCTAAAAAGATTTTATACCCTGCCAGTCCATAACTTTAACTTGACATATAAAAGTTAAATAGTTTCAGCTTCACCTATGTTAATCATAGGATTTAGAACCATGTCACAAGACAAGCTAGTTCATCCCTAAGTTCTTCTATATTTAAATTAATGTTTGCTTGGAGACCATTAGTTGAACACATGAAACAATTTGATTGACCAGTATAAAATGAAGTTATTTTGGGTCCACTTGCTTTGTTTCCTCTGTAAATTTACTAACTAAAACAAGCAACCTAACAATTAATTTGGAAGCTTTAATTTGACCATTTTGTTTTGTGTTTTTTTTTTCTCTCTCCTTCGTTGTATTAAGAAATTGTTTTTAAAGAGCTCATAAAACCAGAAACTTGTTGGAAGCTAGTTTGTGTTGTTGTTGTAGTCTACAATAACTGGGCAAGCTGATGCTGTTAAATTCAAATGTCTTTGTTCGTTTAGAGCACCTTGAAATTAGTAGCAATAAATAATCCCAACTGACATGATCGTCTCCTGTAATCTGGAAAAACCTAGTAAGTCAAATTTTGGTGGAAAATGAGTAAGGCCCACAATTGGACTTGCTATGTTTTACCCCTTCAATTTATTCAGTTAAAGTGTGTGAAAGTCTATCATGTTGAGAGTTTTTGATCTTGAAGAACCTAGTAAGTCAAAGTCATATGACATCTTAATCCTGAAACTAAACAGTTTTCCTTTGTTATCTCAAATTTGCATTCATTTGACTTACTAGGTTTTTCCAGATAACTGGAGTCGTGGGCAGGGCTTGTTCTAATCTCATAAAACAAGAGTTCTTATCTTGGATAGTTTTTCATATTTATTGGCTTTGGAATTTTAAACAGTGTACCTTGTATCTAAATTTAGTCATATGGGCAATGGAAATATATCATTTTAAACAGATGGGAAATAAGTTTACCTGAATGGCTTTTAGAATTCTAATGCAATTTAGACTCCTAGGACTTCCTCAATGAAAAGAAACCATAAAAATCCTTCGGAAATTTCTACCAGTTTAACCGTGCACCATTTGCTGTACTCCATGTAGCTTTATTGGGTTAGTATAAATCTAACCCAGTGATTGTAATTTCTAAATATTTGAATGACTGTCTGCAGCAATTAATATAATTAACATCAATGAAATATATAAGGGTGTCCATTCACTCATAAAAAGATAGATTTTACTGGCATGTATTAAAATAATAAACTGAAACAAGTTGAAGCAATTATATTTGAATATCACAATAGTTTTCTTATGAATGAAGACAGCAGCAACCCGCTGAAGGATTTTTCTTGTTACAACAAGCGATAGTTACCTCTGCATGTACATGTATACTCCTTTTGTTATACATGATTCTTTATTAACCTTTAAGCCAATGCTTACAATGTGCTAAACAATTTAAAAACATTACATTTGGTTTATTATGTTTAATCTACAACATCCTCTACTTACATATAGTTTTAGAATTGTCTTTGTTATAAAATCTTGATATGATTGGAGTTGCTTATTCATGATGTTTAAATTGATGAAGTCTTTGGCAGATAAGAGTTTTTGCTGATAATTTAGATTGAGGCTAACATACATGTACCTCAATCAATTTTGGGGTGTTTTCTTAGACAAACAATAAGATCAAATGCTAATGTTTGCTTAATTTATGGGAATTTTTAGATTCATGTTACATTTTACTTTTCCTAATGTTATTTTAAAAGTAGTAAAAGTAATATCATCCTTGCATATTGTGTTTTGGTTTTGTAATGTTATGTATAAAACGGCTGGATTTAATTGGAGAATTTTCTCAAAAATGTAATTCTCAAAGTCTTCCCCGTCTACGTTTTAATCATAAGATATATAATAATACATAAATAACATATAATTTGACTTTTTGTTGGATATTACGTTGAATGTGTCATAAAGCACCAATCAATAGATCCTACATTGTAGCATGTTGTGTCTCGGTTTTTAATGGTATGTAAGTGGCTAAATTTTTATGTGAGAATTTCTTTAAAATTTATGTATGATTATCCTGCCCAAACTGTCTAGGTTTTTAATGTTAATAAACATGCTGCTGTCAGGTGTGGGTTCCTGTAGAGAATTAGATTCACACTGTGGACAATGGCAATCTGTTAAGCTGGTGACACTCTAGGAACAAGACATAACACATGGAGATTGTCAAATAGCAAACATATGACTCAGTACAAGACACTTCCATTATCGTGGGTGGAGTCTGCTTAACTCAAACTTTTCAAGGTAGTCCGGAATTTTACAGAATTTAGATGGAGCTGAGCGGTGAAAATGCCAACGTTCCCCCATACGATTTCCATCTGCTTATGAATTTCTAGAAATGTGCTGTGCATATTTTTATGGATGAAAAAAGCTTTTATACAAATGACTTTGACATGTACTTGACTTCATTGGCATTTCCACAGTGTTGAAAAACGCCCATGGTATAACTAACACAGCAGCCCAATCGTTAGAGCTTTACCTTTCACTTGATCCACTGGCTTATCGAAGCAATATGTCAGCAAAAAATAACCAAAGATTCATTGTTGGTGTCAGTGGAACTGTTTAATTTGTTCATGTTTATTGTACTGTATATAGAATAGACAAAGGCCAGATAATCTGCCCACATATTTGTAGGTATGATAGTGATTTACATTGGTGCTCACTCCACATTGCTTCAATCTATTTCAATGAAACACTAAGGGAATCTGGTACTGGATGAAGAGAAAGGTATGTGTGATAGTCTGCCAATACATGTGTTCATATAGCCTGGGAACCAGACTCAGACCTATTATGGTCTTCACATCAGTTTTGATTGGAAACCTTAGAATTGTGATAAAACTGGGCTTGTTTCTTCTCAAAACAATGCTTTTTTCTTTCATGGTGTGTGTTAGTTGCTAGGTTCTGGGTCACACAGGAGCAGATGATGTTCTGGAGCTGTGTATAGACTGGGGCTGGTATTGTGTATAAAGACCGTGTCAAGATTGATCGCTACTTGTCAGATACTCCACAAGTTTGATTGACAGATTAGTATTAAGTCTCAGTATTGCTTCGCTCTGTTCATTCTCATTCAGGACATTTCTCCTGACAGAGTGCAAAGCCTTCATGTTGTTTGTGTGTGAATCTCTGTATTAGGATCTAACCTATTAACAGACAGTAGGAATAATTTGGACTAGTTTTACTCGGAACCACTGTATCATGCTTATGTACATGTACAGATAAATACTTCTTTTTATTTGAAGAATTTGGTCAAAATGCATCATAAATCTCATCAGGAAAAATCGTTGTTAGAAAAGTTGAAATAGTTGGTCTTTGTAAGAACAATAAGGCAGCTTATATCTGATGTACAGTAGTTTGAAGCAAAATCTGTTACTGTCTTTGTTAGATCTGCAGCGACTCATACATTGTCAGCATTCAGGTGAAAAAATTAGCTTAGCTTTGGTGTCTTGGATGACCTACCAGACAGCAGAGGTTCAAAATTGTTTCAGGTTGTTCATTTGAATATAACTACAAAAGACCAAGAAAGCCTTGAAGATTTGCAAAAGAAACTATTTGTATTTATATCAACAGTCTGGGATTTAATGAGAGCATCGTTAGATTTTTGGTATGGAGTAACAGATAAGGACCTTTTCTAAAAAAAACTGTTTGAAACTTTCCACTTTTCTCTCCAAACTTTTTAAATCTATTGTAAATTTGGTGTCAGAAGTGGGATGGTGAACACACATATATGTGACATATGTCTACCATTACTGTCTCAGTTCTACTGGCCTTCCACCCAGCTATTCCTGGAGAGATCTGTTTGTTTGAATTGTGTTCTGATATCAGCCCACAGGCAGACAATGCCTTGGGGACTCCAACTAGATTTCACCCAGTGCCATTTTAGGTGATAAGGAGCCTGTATCGTACACTTGCTGCAGACTCTCTTAAGACTGGTAGGGGATCTGCACAGCTGCCGGTTCACTACAGTACAACAACAGCTGAACTCCTTGTAACGCTAGTCAAACTCTGCTCTATTCCATGGACACTCATAATTTGGATGGTAGGTGTTGTACTTTGTTGGGCTATTGGTTTATGTTGGGATAGATTTAAAATATTTAAAAGTAATCAGTAATAAATTTTGTAGGTATGGTAGGTGTTCATAAAAATTATTATCTTGTGGCTTGGCGAATGTGATAAAAACTTTGTTTGCTCATTTACTTACTGCAAATAAGATTTTTGCCATTTTGGCCGTCTTTGTAATTTTTTTTTTAATTGGCCGGCTTACACTCAGTAACTCTTTTAGGATGATAAACTTCTTATCTTATTTTATTTCCTAAAAGTTTTTTCTTTTGTATTTTCTGACACAGTTTTCAACATATAAAGCAAAAATGTACTCTTTGACTGGATATTTTTTTTTAAAAAGCAGTTTTAATTTGTTACTGTCTTGAGAGAAAACTGTATTGAGGCGTGACTTCATTTAACAATATTGTTAAAATTAGTACACTGTTATATTAATATTTTTGATACCAGAAAAAGAAACTTTCAAGAACTGATTTGAGAATAACTGGAAACTTCTTTTACGTGCTTATATAAAGCACTAAGCAAAAGTCTTGACATAACAACCTTAAAGGCCGTTTATACATTATAAGATTGTTTTTACCAGTTTGTATATAATGGTCCAGCAATGCGTACATGTATCAGATTGCCTTCTACCAAATGGTTCTCCTCTCGTGTCAGAGAAGTGTGTTGTTTCTTCAAGGTGTACACAGACTCCTGATCTAAGAGCTGATAGAATATATAGATTTCTATGGTATGTGGGGAGGGAACATTGGTCTACATGTACATTTTACCTTTGCAGAAGGAATTGCTGAAGTGCATATTAAGTGCACATATAGATTTATTTGGCATGTACATGTACATGTAGCAAAGAGAACATTAGTCCAGATGTTTTGATCACAAGAACATGCTCCGTTCACAATTTTAACCAAACAGATATATTTTTGTTGTATGCTGTCGAAATGGTAAACAATTTATGGATGCAACCTCCCCCATTTAGCTGTGAATAACCGTTGAAGTGGCTGATTATTTAAAAAGTCACTCTTTTATTATACATGCTCAGAGAATTTGCGTTTTGCAAACTTATATTCTCTTACCTTAACCACCTGTACATATATTGCGGAAACTTTTGATTTTTGTGGTAGAAAGGATACATTTTGCTCACAAAAAAAAAACATACTTGTCATACATAGAATTTTAATGAAAAAGACACAGTTATGTGGTATGGTGGAAATGAAAGGCAGATTTTTTTTTCTCAGGATGTGCAAATATTTGCTTTTAGACTTTTTGTTTTCTCAAATGTTGTAAAAACAAGGACGGGTGTTCCTTAGTAAACTTGAATCTGTGTGTAACTCATTCAATAGCAAGATATATTCAAACAACTTTTTTTTACAAGAGTCAAATATTTTATGCACACCAAAATATTCAAGATTAGTGGATTTTAGCTGATGATTTTCCCCCCCCCAAACCTGAATACCCTATAACTTCTAGCAGTTCAGACAGAATTAGGCTTTACCACAGGTGGTCTTACATGTTATTTCTATGAGACTGTCCCAAAATTAGAGTGTCCCAACTGCTAGAAGTTATAAGGTATGTTATTTTAACTATGGACTTTTTGGCAAGATTTGAGTGCACAATGCAAGAGTAATTTATGGAAAGCTGTTTGTCATACTAGTCAGAAATCAACTGATTCTATTTTAGCTGAACAATTATAATTATTTTTATATCTTATAACTTAAAATATTCCCCATATTATATATTGCTAAAGTCTGATTTTGATGTTTAAAGGCCAATTTATATCATATTTTTTATTTACTTTATGCCATTTGTGAAGTTTATTTTGTTGTCAGATTTCTGATGAATCTAAGAAACAAAAGCGTTTCTTGAATGCAACATATGGGTTCACGTTTATTTATTTCAACATGATTTGCAACATGTATTGAGATTTTGTCTTACATGTACATGTAATGTAATGTTTATCAGATCAAATGCCAACAGATTTTGTCTTCAATATTTTGAATAGCGACTATGTCCTAGGTTTTATCTTTACATGATCTTATCCCTGCAGGCTACATTATATCCACTATACACATTTAGATGCTGCATTGTAAAGTCTTGATTGAGAAATTACTTAGGAATTCTATTCGAACTAATCCAGTTACGTGGATATTTAGGGATATGCCTTAAGCTATGAATTCTTTCTAATATATTTTTAGATACTTGGTGATGATTTATATTAGAAGATCCAAGTTTTATTTTTAGTTTTTGTTCACTCCATGTTTCAAAGGTCCTTTTATTAATCTTGAGTTTTAAAGTGTTTTAAAATCAAGTTTTTTTATGTTTATGATTTTATGCCTCTGTTCTTCTTTCCTCTACACATTCGGTATGGTTTATGGCATAAAACCCCAATCAAACAAGCAAACTAAAACATTTTTTTAAATACATTATTGCATTAAAAAATTGCACACAAAATTATTGAAACTATAAGCTTATATTTTAACATTGAGATATCTCTTAAAATGTTCAATTTTTGTGTATATTCTAAAATCTTATGCTGTTTTAAAATTTTTTTGTTAAGAGACACTATATTTGGGAAACATCACTTTTCTTAATAATCTTTTTACTACAGTTGTTGTTGTTTCAATCTGAAAAGATGTTATATTTGGAGTGTTACTTGTCTTAAAAATCTAATGATGTATATTTTTACCTTCTCAGCCTATCATGTTTTTGAAGTGTTGTCTTGAAAATCAAATATAATATTTTTGTTGCTTTCAGCTTGACGAGATTTTATGTTTGGGAAGCGTTATTTGGTCAAGGATCTCACATCATCTATGTCTGGGCCCTTGGTAATAACAGATCTTTACCCACAACCTACAGAGAGGTAAGCTCAACATGACCACCTTTTTATACAAACAAGGACACACTTTCATTAACATTTAATACGAATCTTTCAAGTTATGATGTTACAACATCAGAGTTACGTTCCTTTGTGAAACGACGTTGTCACTTTACGGCAAAGGGGGGCAAAGATTCTATACTTTAACATTGCAGGTTGTCGGTTTACAGGAAAATACATTAGTAAAATGCTAACTTTTGCAAAAATAGTATTTCTAGAGATAGATAATCTCATTTCATCTGACATCGTTATCATTTATTCTATAACCTGCAATATTGTCTATACCCATCATGTAAAATATCCCTAATTTGCTAACTTTGTCGAAAAGTGATGACGTCATTTCGCAAAGGGACGTCACTTTGATGTTGTAACGTCATAACTCGAAACTCCTGTATTGTTATTCTAAGATTTGTTCTCTGTTGTATTTATTATTTCATGCCTTTCAGTGCTGTTAATGTTTTATCATTTGTTATCTGTTTATTTGTTTTATGTAATTACCGGTGTAAGTACATGTAGGTTTCATATTTATGGGACATCAAGCCATAAACTTCCAATGCTATCATATAGGTGAAATACCCCTGAGCATGTCGTTAACCCCAATCAATCAATCAATCAATCAATCATAAACTTCCATCATCTAACGTTTTGTGAAAATGTGTTTATCAGGGACTGATAATTCTTTAAATTGTAGATTATGTTTTATATTCCCATTACATTCTATATTTCATGTTCTTAAGTAATTGACATATTTTTTATGATCTGAATTCTTTAGTCTTTTAAAAAGCGCACTTAGGTTCCCTGTCGCTTGGAGATGTCTTGGGGGGTAGCAAAAGTGTTATAACAGTCCTGTTATACTGCTCAACAGGGCTCCACTTATTAATATCCTAACTTGACAAGCTATTGTTTCCCGCAAAACCTCGACCACGTACTATAGAAAAATCTGGCGCAGTAGAAAATCTGGACTTGGCTGTTTGTTTTTCTAAAGGCTGTACCCATGGTGGGAAACGGAAGTATCCCTGGATTGCTCTGTAAAAACAAAGAAACATTAGTCAGGTGTTTGTATTGGTAGTCTGGTGATGTCTGGGCCTAAGAAAGGTTTGATGCCTATGTATTACCAATAGCACATGTTTTTTCACCATTTCCCTTAATTAATAGTAGTTAAGTTGATATACCCACTCAGGGACTCGTTGCTCAAAACTTGGAATTTATTTATACACACTTTTTAGTTTGAATTTAGACTATCCCGTAAAATCAAAACAAATAGAGGTTTGCATTTCTTATACAGGATTATACTGATTTTTGTATCTTACCCAGTATTAAATATAAAAGCTGTTATGATTTAATATTCATGTAATGTCAAAAATGGCTTGGATTGAACAGCACCATTATTGAGATAAAACTTTTTTTTTTCTTTAATTTTAAGAAAGATACAGATATATTTTAGTTCCAACGTACATGCATCTGAGTATGGCCTTAAACTCCAACCAAACAAACACATTGTGAAATACATTAAAACATATCTTAGCACAGCCAGTGATTGCAATACAGGTACATGTACATGTAGCATACATGTACCTCCCTTGAAGATGGTTTAAATAAAGTTGAAATATTGAGCTACAATTAAGGACATGTACATGTATTAAGGATTTCTAAGCTGCCTGATTATGTTAAGCTAATCAGTGGTTCATCAAGATACATGTTGTTTGAGTACAGTACATGTGATTTGTCTACGACTTTTTTCTTAATAACTGTTTTGATGATGAGTTAGTGGGACAGTAATTTCTTTTTAAGATGCTATCTGATTAGATTGTATTGTGTTTTGGCAGAAATTCTGTTTTGGTTATATGAGTGTTAACATTCTCTGGTGAGAGAGAAGAATACAGCTTGATTATAACACAGCATTAGAGAAGACTCTATATTAGCAAATATGATAATTTTCTCCTGGAAAGTTGATGGGCTGGAGGCTGTGTTTGAATAGTGCCTGTCAAATCCTGATTTTGTTCATCATGTCTGTCGTCGTCTCAGAATAAAACTGTTTGTTCTGAAAATGTAATTATCATCAGAATCGATCTTGCTGACCGATTGTTTGTACAGACTGACTCCGGCTAGCAGTTCCAAAGATGTGAGATTATTGTTTAATTTGACTTTCAGAGTTTGTCTTTATCGCCCCAAATCAGTTTTTCCCCCCATCTTATCTAAGCATTATCCACAGTGCCTTTCCACACTCAATAGTCATTAATTCTGCGCAAATAATGAACTCTCTCTCAATCCATGAAGCCAAAAACAGCAATCGAGTTATGTTTAGTAGATCATGAATATTAATGTAACACTTATAGCAGATAAGGAAACTATTTGTTTTACATTAAAATATTTACAATGGAAAGTATTATATTTCTGCGCAAGCATTTAATGTAATTATACAATTATATTGGGGGGTTTTAAATATAAATTAAGGTAGGGCCTATTCATTAATGCAAGGTTTGTATGTTCTGATTTCATTACTGATATTGTATACTTGTATTGTATACAGTTATTATACAATGGAGCACATACACACTTCTAGAATTAAAAATAAAATACTAGATAATTTTCTTCATGTGAAAAACATGTTGCATTTTTCCTTTTTTATTACTAAATTTTGAACTCTATCAAAATTATCATAATTATAATCAAGCTTTTGATCAAAAGTCAGGCACACCCTTTCACTTTTAAAAATAAAAACACCACTCAAGTCAGTCAATCTGCGTAGAAAATACAATTTAGATTTTCGTTTTATTATTAGCTTTATAACCTTGATATTCTGCACAGTAAACTATATGAAGATTTTTTTTCTCCTCGGATCTAGTTAAATTTATATTCTTTTCCATTTAGATTCACTTCCAAAAATGGGTTTAGTTCAGGAGTATTCTATCAATATCCCAGATCTGTTCATGTTTGTTTAAGAAGAAGCTTCAATGGGATGCAGAAAGTTCCCCAAATGAAGCTTTTGTGCAGTAAAGACCACTGGTCCCATGTCACCGAGAAGTCTGCTTTTGTTCATTAAAAATACTAGACTAGAGGATGCAGGACAATAGGAGGGTGTTATTCTAAAGACAGGGGTAATCTATCCAGTCAAGTTCAGAAATTGAGTTGTTAATCTTTTTCTCCTCAAACCATGGCCAAGTGTGATGGTGGAATTTCCTCAGAGGCCCTCTTTAAACCCATCTATGGAGAAGCCATATTGATGCTAACTGACTATTCTGTGATGAAAGTGACCAAACTTAAATATGTCTCTTGATTCATGATCAAATTACAATGTAACTAAACTCATATTATAAGATTTTAACTTTACTTTCAATCTGGTTATTTTATGAAGAATAAATTTTCTTTTTTTTATGGATAGTAAAACTACTTCTGGTTTTATGATAAAACATAATGTTTTCTAGCACATGCATTTGCCCTTGTGTGGTGTAAAGTGAGTGATTGGGTCTTGATTATATTCATACTATTTTAATTTACCTGCAAACAGTTTTTTTTTTTATTTAAGAAAAGAATATTTAAAAAAGAGATATTACCTATTCTGCTGCAATCTTGTAGTATAATTATGGACAAGTTTGTGGATTGAACCTGTGATAGAAATATAAATTTATTTAATTAAATTTTGATACAAAGCATTTTGGATATATTGATCAGAAAAAAAAACTTAAGAAAGCTTGTATAGTTTACAAAAGTTCTTTTGTTAAGTCTGGCTTGCAAAATTCTTTATTAAATTCTTTGACGAAATTGGAAATAGTTGAATAAACGGCAATCAAATACTTAGACAGTTTACAATGGTTGTGATGATGTAGGTTGTTGCTGACTCATTCATTCCTGTAGAGGGAGGGAGACCTCACTGATACACACTGTTATTTCAATGAGTCCTCGTTACCAGAACTTTCTGTTACTTCTGACATTTTAGAAATTCACAGTCACGAACAACTGTACATCTGTATGTCTTTGTCTGTTTGTTTGCATCTGAATGGAGAATAACATTCAACGGTTTTACTTGTGCAACCCTCTACCAAGAGTTTTATTCTTGTAAAATAGCCTCAAATCTTAAAACGTTGTATGGAATGTAGCAATCAGCGGTTTAGACACTGTTATTAAAGGATTCTGTTTACTATTAATGCAATTCTGTTTGTTGTTAATTTTTTTTTTATGGATATCCACAATTTATTGTCCATTTTATAAGGGTACATGTATTTACTATTTAGTACGTAAAAAATAAAGGTATATTGGCATAGGTCTGCCAATGGATAAAAAACAAAACAATACCTAATTAGTTTAACTGTGCTCAGGTAAATAAACTCTATAAATATACATAATTAAAATTTATTTTCTCATTTATTTGGTTGCAATTTACTTTCATCAGGTCGTTTCCTCTTTAAATAAGCTATATGTAGTTATAGTCTTAACATAGCTGAACAGTGCAAGTACATGGGAGTTTCTAGAAGAAAAATCAGCTTCCTATTCCAAATTCATAAGACCTTAACATCTCTTGTTTTAAACTGTACTTGACTGACATGATTTATTTGAAAGCAGCTTCAGAGGAAAATAAAAATAGAAGAAATCATTTGGCTTGATTTGGCTGATTTTATGAAAATAAATTTTCACAGTAACTTTAATTCACATTTATGATATTTTGTGGGCCCATAGGTTTTAAGGAACCAAATGGACTTAAGAAACTCCCCTGGACTATATAAATGTCATTTTGAGTTTTCATTTTATTTGACACACGCTCATTTGTGTAGGAACAAAAAAAAAGTATTATAAACACCAACAGGATGAATGTTAACTCCAACATTGATGAAAATAAACCTGTTTGCACAAGATTCTTGTGACTCTTCTTAGCACTCACTGTATTGACTAGGCTACATGTATGTTGCAGTTGGGGGAATCAGACTTTTTCTACAATGCTAGCAACTAAAGGTTATCATAATAAAGAAAATATCGACCTATCTTTTTGTCAAGTTTTCCAGCTGGTTTACTTTTGAGATAGCACTGTATAAAAAAAAGTCCATTGGGCTATTACATGTAGTTTGTTTCTTAGGTGGCAGACTACATGTACTTTAAGACTTTACAGATTACTCTGATTTTATGTAATATATTGATTGCATTATCTTACCATCTGTGTTGGGTCTATATGGTATTCATGTATCTTTTATTTGTTTTGCCTGGATATGGTCATTTCTCATTTGAAATGAAGTTTTATATTATTGCACAATTTATAACACCTAGAAATGGTTCATTGGTGGAAATATTTTTATTTATATATAATTAGTGCCATCCGTATTATTAGTGCCATCCGTATTATGTCCAGAGATACAAAAGGGAAGTTAACCAAGATGGTGGACATGTGGTTGGCGAGAGCTTTCTGATGCCCTCAGAGCTAAAGGGTGCCAGGAAGCTGATTTTTGTGATGTCCTGTTTTTTGTCCACTTGTTTTTTTCCCAAACACTTGAAAACTGGTCAACAGGGGCCGGTTGTTCAAAGCTCTGTTAACTTAACGGCCAGTTAGGTGACGTTGCGTAACAATGCATTTCTATTATGGCGTGACGTCAATTTCTTTGTAACGCAACGTCACCTAACTGGCTGTTAGGCTAACGGAGCTTTGA
>JAVFBY010397934.1:0-15176 GCA_034781015.1 Tonicella lineata
TGGCAGCTTAAGAAAAAACAAGAAAACTTAAGAAAACCACACTCATTCAAGAAATAATAAGAAAACTTTAAGAAATACTTTCTTGAATAAGATTTTAATTTTTACAGTGTATACGTATACAATGTGTGTCTATAAACTGACATCCTGCAATAAAGCAAGGATCAAACGAGTGAGCTGTTCCCAGGTGAACTCGCTAGCTCTGTTGGTAAAGCAGTGGACGGTTTCCAAGGTTATATACTTGATATGACCGGGAATTGTTGACAGTTAAGGCGAATATTGTGTTTATTAGGCTACAAGATATGTTTTTTTATTATTATTGTTTATTTGCCAAATGGCTGTGCATAGGCGTTTCCATTATTCCCGATGCATCTACATGGCATGGAATCTTTACATTTCAACAAAAACAATACTCAACCAGATACATTAACTTATTATAAGAAGGTTGTTAGCGCGGGCGGTGTTGTGTTTAAGGTGGTTGCACATTGGGCGGCTGGACCTCCTTCAATGTGCTTACAGGCCGTGCGTGAAATGTATCAGTGGACTACAAATACTGCGTAATTTGTTTTATGCAAGCTGGCCTTCATATACGCATGCAATACAAAGTCGCTTTATGAAAGAAACAAATAGTGAGCACGACGTTAAATACCAATCAAAAAAACACAGAGAGTGTGTCTAAAAGCAAATTCTTTGGAACACTTTTTGCATAATACATAGCTTCGATTCTATGATTTTCCTATCATTCATATGCTATTGCTAATGTGGTCATTTCATTTTCTACTAAGTGTAAATCGATTAATCTAAAACAGCTGCCAATGGTTTTCTTAGCCTTTCTGTGAATTGTCATGGATCCACCTGTTTCGATTTCATTGCTGATCGGGTCGCTAAATGATGCATGTCTATAACAAACAACCCTTGTCCATTAACGCGTGGGTTTGATATATCAGCGGAAATAAAATAAATACTGATTGAACAAAATACTCCAATTTACATGTCGTCTCACCCGGCTGTGCTGGAGTTCCGTTGGCTTCATAGTTCTGTACATCTAAACTATGGTCTAACACAATGTAAAACAGATAATTTGTACAAGGCATTAATTATATGGGGATTTCGTAGACGCAAAATGAAAAATAAATTGACACATAAACTTTACACATACGGTGAAACAGAATATGGCTGTTATCAAAAAGTTTATAAAAGTTGTTTATGGGCAGTTCGTAAAGAGTTTCGTCGCAGGATGTGTCAAATGGTTATCTTATTTTTTTAACATAATTAATTGTGACAACTCAAATTACATTTATTCTCACACAGTCGTTTTAAACAAATACATTTACTTCTAGTAAGATAGCATTAGTCTCTTACCAAGTCTTAAATGGCTTGTCCCAAAACGGACACGTTCAAATTGAAAACCAATGTCAAAGCTTTTTTTAGTCAAATTAAAGCTCCTTATTAACATCACTCGAGATCGCCTTTACATAAGTGTGAATGATATTTTGGTATATTAAAGGGTAGTTTGGAAAATATGAGATTGTATGGATAACGGTATCATTATGAGGGAATATGCCTAGGCCATTTTCCTGAGTGACATCGTCTGTATCACCTAGAACTTTAGCTATCATTCACACCATTCCATCAAATACATGTAGAACTTGTGCGGGGTATCCAAAGGAATTGGAATTCCTCCTTGTCCGCTATATTCCTGACAAAGACCTGTCTGAAGTCGAATTCCAGCTGACAAAATAAAGTGATAATTCCATTCCACTTCAACAGCATCGTTCTCAAGCTTCGTTTGAAGTTCAGACGTACAGAACTTATCAGATTATAGCAGTATAGGTAATCCGTAAATAACTCGTATTGGTAGACAATTTCAAATGGTCTCACGGTTGATCAATACGAGTGACTGCATCACACGGGAGACTAATCATGGATAAGGATGCTTGATTAGTTTTCTAAATAAAATTGGGTCATGTCTCGTGACGAATGATTGAGCAATATGTGTATGAAGGCGACTTAACACGGCAACTTCATACACATGTAATTATTGCTGTTCGAATGCGGCGTAATGCTTGAGCGGAAAACCTCACTTTTTTAGTGTTTTCCCGATTGGTTTGTGGCATACAGGTATTTTTGCAGGAATTATTAATTGTAAATCGGTTGGTAATGACAATACACTGGTAAAGCGCTCATATGAGGTGGCATAGCTACATATATGGGCTGCTTAGCGCGACCCTAACATTAGCTTTAAAGTGACAATTATTTTCACGACATGGCACATGATTTGCACTGAAATGTATTAAGGTTATGAGCGTTGTTTATCCTCAAAATGCAGTGCATATTGTTAAGCTATTACGCACAGGTCACATGGAAAATTAAGTCGACATACACATGTTAACATGCATTGCTGTGACGTTACATATAATAGTGCCTCTGGTTACTTCCCGGCGTAAATTATACCATATATATTGTGAAACAATTAAAATCCACATAATGCCGATTATATTCATCTTGACGGGCATTTGTGTTGTCGTTTGAAGGGAAATGAAAATATTTGAACGACATTTCATGATGTAGGATGAACATCGTTTTCTTTCATTTACCATTCAACACGTGTCCGGGTAAGTCGACATAAGAGGTTTGTAAAAAATAGCTTAACTATTTGTTTTGTAAAATTTACGAACGATGGTAGTTACATTTGCAGCTGAACAAAAATTCCAGTATGACTGAATGTCTTTAGCTTACCATATTGACAAAACTTTGGGAAAGATAAATGTTGTTTTACTGTCGAATACCTCGCCATTATATGAGGAAAAAAAATTGAACGTTGTTTAACGCGAAGTAATACAATAAGCAATCAACCTTACTAAAATATAAAAATCGCATTGAATGACTTACATTCAAACGCTGTCATGTGGGGTTAAGCCTCATGCTGTATATTGTTATATAAATTATATTTGTCATGTAAGTGTTGGCGAAATCAACTCTAATTTTAGAATCAACCTTTAAGTGTATCATTGGATGACAAGAAAGTAAAACTAAAAGAGTTGTAAATCGTTAAGTGTGCATATCAGTGTAGGCTAGTGTGTTATTTATTTTTTTAAAAATCCTTTGTATGTATTTCCCATTACCGTATAGTCTAAATTTAATCGATATATTTATTTTCTGCATATTGGTCGCTTTGTTTCTATGCTGGGGAAAAGCGTTAAAGCAACAATACACCAATTGCAAAGACAAACTATACCATTGGGAAATGATGAAGTGATCAAGCGTACTTTTTTGTTTAAAATAAATGCGTTTTCCTTGGACCATAGGACAGAAAATTTAATTAATTTCGAAAGATGATATTAACGAGAGAAAAAATAGTAATCACTTTGTGAAGTGTGATCCGAATAATTGTCGACATGTTATAGTAGTAAAAAGACACGGCCGACCTGACCAATACCGTGAAAACGCTGACGACACAATCTAGAGAGAGAAGACGGTGACGACACGACCAAGAGAGAGAATTTATACTGACAAAATAGTAATGACATGTTCGCTTCTTGTATAGAGCTACTGCGTTGAACTTGTAACGGTTATTCATACATGCCGTTAATTTATCAAAGACAAAATTTCATCATAACAACATAATGCTTAAATGTTATGAAACATTTACAACTGTAATATGTCTGAGAGGATTAACTAATGTGCTGTAAAACTCACCAATACATAATGTCCATGTAATTCGACATATAGGTAGATTGTCTGTGTTTTGCCTCATTCGGCTGTTTGTACGCAAATCACAATTGTATTCGTCCATATATTCAATGTACACAGGTAACCAATGTTAATGATTTCACAAAAACAACCTTATGTATTTTGAGATATATAAGTTGTCGTCAAAAATGTGCATTCAAAGCAACAAATGTCTGTATAGATCTAACTTAATACTGGTCATGCCTTGTTGCTGTTGAATAACAGACTAAGTATTATAAGGTCAGGCAAACGACACAGTATATTTTTATAAAACAATAGCAAAGTTTAGACTTAAGTTTATCATCCAAAATCGACCGTAACATCATCAAAATAATATCGGATTTACAATTATGAAGAGGTTACACGCGTGCAAAACCAATGGAAGCATTTAGATACTGGATACAAAATACAACACATTTGGAAATATTGAATGACGAAGCCTGCACTGTAAGAAATGTTTGTATTTTTGTCCGTTCGATGCCACGTATACTAAATACAGTTAAAACCAGTGTTAATCGCGCCACAATACAGTTTATTTAACTCTAAAGCTGCAACTTTTTACATTGCAAAACCACAAAAAACACGCATTGGATACAAAACACACAACCTTTGAAAATACAGTATGACATGCCGTAACTGTAGGCCTATACATCTAAACAACATATATGTGGAGGATCCCTTTATTTAGGAAAAACATAAATACAGATTCCACATTATTTCTTTATGCAAACATTATGAACATGTTTTGTGCTGATTGGTGGCAGATGGAATAACATAATTGACTGATTGACTGACTATTAGGTCTATCTAGTATAATACGTTACCGGGACATTGGCTAGCTTAAATGTATCTATCTACAGTAAAGAAATGTCACATAAATGTCCAACTTACTGCAGTGATTATTGGATGTTTTCGACAAACGAATAATATCAATCAAAACCAATCATTCAAAACAGCCAAACAGTTGTCATTGTCCTGGTGGATAGTCATCATTTATCCTGACAAAATATGAATGGCAAGTTTGCTTCTTGTATAGAGAATGTATTCAAGAAGATAAATCATATTGAAATGAATCCATGGCAAAAGTTATTCGTACATGCCGTTAATTTGCCAAAGGCAAAATGTCATCATAAGAACATAACGCTCAAATCTTATGAAACATTTACAACTGTAATATGTCTGACAGGATAAAGATCAAGTTTAACACAATACAGTGCTGTAAAACTCTTCAATACATAACGCTGAGTCTCTGTAATTCGACATATGCATATACATGTAGGTCGATTGTATGTGTGTTGCCTCATTCGGTTGTTTACGTATGCTAATGTATTCAACAAGATAATCATATTGAAATGAATGCGGTGGCGTGATGAAGGCATGGTGAATATGGCTATCGTAACACAGTCCCCGCACACCTAATGTGTTTGGTATTAACGTTTAATGCATGTTTGAAACAGAATACTATCGATTAGACTGCTACGTAACAATGCAATTGATACTTATAATATATAGTGTCTTGTATTATATTGTAGCAGCTGCCGATCGACAGTTTTTCAAAACAAATTGTTAATTTAAGCCAATTGTCGCAATGTGTCGTGTCGTCGTCGTTCTCTCGCTGTTGGTCGTGTCGTCAACGTCTTCTCGCTATTGGATGTGTCGTCAGAGTGTTCTCGCTATTGAAGGCGTCTCCTCGTTATTGTTACATGCTTTGTCTAGATATTGGTCGTGTCGTCAGCATCTTCTCTCAACTGGTCGTTTCGCCAGCTTCTCCTCGCTAGTGTTGCATGCTGCCGCATTAAAATTTCTCACATGTAATATTTTATCTAAACAAATATCGGATGCTATTCGTAAGTGATTATATAAGTTTATTAGTATCACTGTTGAAATCCAAATCCTTTCCGACGTTAAAACAACGAAGTGATTAATGGTTTTTCATCGTTAATAGCATATTGCGAAATTAATTATATTTTCTTTCTTTTAACCGCAATGCAATGCTTTTAATTTAAAACCAAGATAACCCCGCATGACAACTTTATCATTTCTCACTCGAGTAAAGCTGGTTTTTTTTTTAGCAATTAGTGTATTGCTGTTTTAATGATTTTTCTAGCATAGAAAAGAAAACCATTATACAGACAATAAATAGATAGAATAAATTTAGATTATCAGATAATGGTGATTATACAAGGAAGAGCTTTTCACAAAAAAATAAAAATTACGCAAGTCCAATGATAGATGTGCGCTTATACAAAATAGGAGCCAAAAAAAAAATATAAATTATCTGAGTCACTTTTTAAAAAATAAAACAGTCATTTTGTATTCATAGGTAGTAGTATAGTTTACGTATTTCGACGCATATACCTTATATGTAATAGTCGCAGCTTGTGGTAGATGGCTCCATGAAACGACCCCGTTGTAGGTATAGCTCCTCGCGCTCACGAGCTCACCTGGTATTTTATTATTGTTCCTCACGCTCCTCATCTCACCTACATGTAGGTTGTAGGTATAGCACCGCAAGCTCACGGCCGCATCAGGTTGAAGGTATAGCACTTCACGCACCCATGTTGTAGGTATAGCTCCTCGGGCTCTCCGACTCACCTCGTATTATAATATTGCATCCTCACGCTACCCAGCTCACCTGGACTGCCTGCAGTGTAAACAACATATACATTATCAGATTTATGGTCTAACCGTCACTTCCAAAAAGACGGTTGTGACATGGTGTCAGACGGTGGGAACGGGAAGAAGGTAGACACACTGTATCAACGGCAATTCGACAATTGTTGTTGATCCCAGCATAATCCAACTACGTAGTACCGCTAACGTCTTTAAACTATGAAATGGAGTGACATTGATTTGTCATGTCATTGATCAGTAATGACATTTAGTTATTAGAGAGGGAAGTAACTATAACAATATACAATCTGTCCTTGGCCCAAACTATGCAGATATGGCACGTATTCCACACTTAAGTAATATTGGTTTATAGAAAATAATATTTTCACTCAATTTTCATTAACATTTCGAACCTAAAAAAACACAAGATATAACCAGCCGTTTTAAAAATACTGATCACAGCCGGTATAGTTTGTTTTTATTTGTAGCTTTGCTCTGGTTACCAAATAATGAAGCGGTTGATTTATATAGTCATTAGGTTGAGGTGAGATGTTATTTGAGTAGACGTTAGCGTTAGACCAGTGTAACAAAAAACATTAACGCATTATTCAGCACCATGGTATTCTACATAATTGAACGATGCGCACACATTTTTCTACCTTTTTTCACACAATACCAACTGCAGAGAACACATTAAGCAAATAAGGCAAGCTGAGAGAACATTTGTTCTTTGTAACATTGCTCTGATTACCAAATACATCAAACGATTTCTAGTGATAGTCTTACGGTTTTGACGAGGCAGTTATTTACGGAAACGTTATAGTAACGTCATTGTATAAACAAATACACTAACACATTACTGACCATCATTTCGTTTAACCTAATTTAACGCTACACACCAATATCAGCGGATGATACTTTTGTAAACTTTTTGGGGTTTTACACAATTGAGTTGGATAGAAAACGATCAGTAAATTAGACAAGTTGTAAGAACATTGCCGACTAATTGAGAGCTTATGAATATTTACGAGTTGGACCAAACAGCTTCATGTATTTATCCATAACGAACGAATTAACAATCCGTATTAAAATTCTCTAACGCAATCGAGTTGCGCTGTTTAGTGCATGCATTCAAATGTTCCTTATCATATCCAATGGTTAGATAGCTAAATGTGTGTTAAAAAAAACAGAAAATTATTATTAACTTTCCTAATTTGTGCAACTATGCTGGTCAAATGCAGCTTTGTGCTACCTTGAACAGGTCAGGATTAGACGCTGAATATATAGAGGATGTGAGGAATGGGTAGTCAAAAGAGACGCGAAGCGTTCAGTTGAATATATTTTCCGCTATTCACAATATTTTATTTGTACTAAAATTGCTAGTTGTACAAATATTGCATTGTCAAATATAATGATGCTGGCCGTTTGGAAAATACATATTGTGTTATAATCAAACTTATTGCACGACTGTCATTTATGGGATAAAGGTTATCTAGAATCCGCGACTGTATATCAAATGAATACAACTCTGGTATTACTATTCAGATATTCCGCGTCAGAGGCTTGGGATATATAAAAATCACTTTCCTGGTTTCATACATATATGTCCGAGTCACTCAGTAGACATCCTCTATTGTGTATGTACGTCAGTGAGTTTTCGTATTTTAGCAGAATTACATTTGCTAACCCATATATTGAACTAAGGAAACAATACAAACAAATATAGAAACAAATAAAAATAACAGTATTTGTATATACTTCAAATATTTTTCTTAAATTTTGTCTTTCAAAAGAAAAAAAAGTAATTTTTCACCTTCTCCGGGAAGCGAATCTCATTTTTTAATCAATCTCATGGACAGGATTTCATTATTTGTTGTATTTATTTTTTAGAGGCCAAATAGAACCAGAAAGTTGTCTTACGTTTCTAGGTGCTAACATTGACAGGTCTGACAAACATGTTGGAGTTAATGGCGGCTAAATGATCCGCTAATTTGATTGCCGAATTTTCCGCAGCAACATAATGTCTCGTGAGATGGGTGAAGCGTCAATTTCGATATACAGGGCCAACTTGGGATGGTGACCTTGACCTTGACCTCCGCGACCTTGGAATAAGGATATGCTCCGATGTGGACCAAATTTAGCACACAGAGACAAATTGGGAAGCCCAACTTTTTGGCTATCTTGAAATTTACTTCGGTGACCTTGAATTTGACCTCCGTGACCTTGAAATTTAGAAATGCTCCGATTTTGATCAAATTCGACATACAGAGACAACTTAAGATTCCATGCTTTTTGGCTATCTAGAAATTTTCCCCCAGAGACCTTAAATTTGACCTCCGTCACCGTGAAATTTAGAAACGCTCCGATTTAGACCGAATTGGACATAAAAAGACAACCTGGTATGCCAAACTTTCTGGCTATCTTGAAATTTACCCTTTATTATTCTTACGAATGCAACGACCACCGCCCGTGTTGACGCCTGCTGCCAATTATGAAGTCCTCAGCGCCCGTAACGACGCCCGCCGCCTGTTATTACGCCCGTATCGCCTTCCACCGCAGCCGAATGACACCGGCATCACTTTCCGCCGCATCGGCATGACACCCGCAACACCCGCAACGCTGTGTCACACGAAGTGTGTAGTCGTCACGACATTGGCCCAGAAGCTGTGACTCCAGGACGTCATGACACCCGCCGCCCGTAAAGACGCCCGTAACGCCATCGTAATGCCTTGTATAGCCACGTCTATAGATGTCGCCCACATACGTCATCTTTCTTCTTCTTGAAGAAGTGCATGGCAACTGGGAGTTGTCAGCCAACACGTGTGTTATTCTAAAGACCCAATGCACGCAGCCCACAATAACGCCTGCAGCGCCTTCTGCCGCCGCTACATGACGTCCACAGTGCCTTCCGTCGCCGCCGCATGACGCCCGCAACGCTCGCTGCGTCACACGAAGTGTGTAGACTTCACCACATTGACCATGAACGCTGTGACGTCACGACGTCATGACGCCCGCAGCGCCTACCGCCGCCGTCTCATGACGCTTGCAGCACATTCCGCCGCCGCCGCATGAGGCACGCAGACGCTGCTGCGAAACACGAAGTGCGGTGACGTCGCGATCTTGGCCCTGAAAGCTGAGACGTCACGATGTTATGACACCGCAGCGCCTTCCGCCGCCGCGGCATGACTCCCGCAGCACCTTCCGCCGTCGTCGCATGACGCCCGTAACGCCCGCTGCACCAAGCCAAAGCAGCACATTTGAAAAGTAATAACGCAAATGCTCTTATCTAAACAATGCAGTAAAGTTGTATTTTCCACCGGTATAACAGTTTACACAGATTGACTGAAAAGTAAAATAAAACAAATAGTAAGTACATTTCAGCATACACAAATGAAGTAGCATGTATGATTATGAAACAATACACTTATTAATTACATAGTAATCCATCTTGTTATGTACTATGTGGGCTAGTTTGTATAAAAGATATTTTAATTTTCTATTTTAGAATGTTTGCTTGGTGCTTTTGCTGAAATCTCATGGTCATAACACAATACAACTACAAGAATAAAAGTGTAGATATATTTCAACATATTCAGAATGATAATGTTAGTTTCACAATGTCTACATTATGAGTGATCCACAATAATCTGTTGACATGCAACTCTGCATAGATTATTTAACACATAACTATTTCCATCATTAAGTAGTAAAAGGAAGATAGCTCTGCATAGTCATTAATATTCATTAAATGTGACAACGTTGTCATAGTAACTTGTCAGAACACTACAAAATATACTCAGAATTATAATTTTTTACCCAAGTTGTGTATCAACACTAATATATTCCACTTTGAACTTTAAAACCCGCAGAAGAAATCTCTACACTGAATTGCCATTTAATCGGTCCTCGTGACTGTGTCATAGAATACAAACGCGCTCAAACTACAGCACTTTCAGATCAAGCATAGTGAAATATCTTAAACAACAAAATAACGCCTTGTCATCGTTGATGTTTCTTAAATCTAATGGCATCAAATAACAATCAATCTTAATCAAGTTAATATACTGCACATACCGTACTATAGACCTTTCAAGTTATCACACATTGATGGAAAAATTTACGACGTCGAGTTCGCTTTTCTATTCTTCAGCGTTCCCTGCAGTCAGCGTCCTCTGACGAGAGAAGCAACTGAACAAACGCGAGCTATCTACCCTAGACCGTGACTTGTACGTTTAGCCGCTATATAACCGGCCCCTAATTGTGTCAAAATTGGCATAATTTGGCTATTGGTCGAACAAAAATCCAGACTTAAGATTTACTGATCTCACAAGACCATTATACTGTCTTAACAAAAACAGCGATTACTCTGGCGAGAGACCATGTGTTACGAGGGGTTATGTCTACTACTAACAGAAGATCATAGACACTATTGTATCTACCTGTGTTGTTCCATTTTTGCCTTGTTTGCAGGAGCGGCAAGCATTCTTTTCGCTATCTGGACCACAATAAATCTACCATGAATTGTATTTGCAGTCAACGCTTTAGCGGGTATACATTTTTCTTATCAAATACACCTGGTGGCATACTTTCTCCGCCAAGTAGTAAGAACAAATGGTTAGGAGTGAGTGCATCTAACTCCTGAACATGATCTTAAAAACATGTATATGTGAGTGTCCTACCATTCACAATGGTTTCCGCCTTAGAAAACGTATATACGAGGACTTAATTTTCTTCATCCATTCGAATAGTTTTGGAATGTAAAAGAGAATACAACACCTTTCAAGCGATCTTCATATGAAGTTTCCACACTCCACCAAAGTGTAAAGCACTGGGAGGGTTAAACACCCAAGAGATTCTCTGCTCAGAACCCATATTCTCAATTGTCTGATGATTCTATATTTGAACTTCTTCGCGCATTTCACGTTCAGCTTGGATGTTTGCTTGGTGCTTAGGCTGAAATCTCAGGGTTATAACACAAAGCAACTACAAGAATAAAAGTGTGGATATATTCTTACATATTCAGAATGATAATGTTAATTTCACAATTGCTTTACAATATGAGAGATCTACAATAATCTATTGACACGCAACTCTGCATAGATTATTTCGCACATAAATATTTCCATTATTAATTAGTAAAAGGAACATAGGAATTCATAGTCATTAAGACTCAATTAATTTGACAACGTTGCCATAGTAACATGTCAGAACACTAGAAATATTTATTCCACTATGAGCTCTAAAACCCGCAAAATAAATCTTTACACTGTATCTCCATTTAAACTGCCCTCGTGACTGTGTCATAGAGTGCAGACGCGCTCAAACTACAGCACTTTCAGATCGAACACAGTGAAATACCTTAAACAACAAAATAATTCCTTGTCATCGTTGATGTTGTTTCCTTAAATCTTATGACATCAAATAACAAACAATCTTAATCATGTTAATTTACTACACATACCGTAATAAAGAGCTTCCAAATCTTCACAAACTGAGGGAAAAATGTAGGGCGTTGAGTACGCCTTTCTATTCGTCAGGTTTCCCTGTAGTCAGCCCCCTCTGTCGAAAGAAAGCAACGGTAAAAATGCGAGTTATCTCCCCTCGTGAATTGCACGTTTGGCTGCTACAGGTTGTTTGGTGTCTAACACCTTGAGCGAAGTTATTTCACTTATATGATGGCGGTATATTCAACAGTAAATCAACATTTCTGTTTCTTTACGATGTTGACAATATGATAGGCTAAACACATTCATTGATACTGTTCCTTTCACAGAAGGTGGTTTAGTTTTTGTGTAAAACTGTTGAGTTGTGTCAGCTCTAGCTAACTTAAAATAATGTAGCGGTATGGCGGTGGGACGTCGACAGAACTAAATCATTCTCTGACGTCTATCGTTCTATTCGCTGTAGTCTTTTGTCTATTGTTTATGATTGTTGGATTTCCTGGTCCTATTAACTCACTTGCATACATATACACACATTGCATTATCATCCGTCTTTCGTCATGACCCAATTTTATTTAAGAAATTAATCAAGCATCCTTACCGATGATTAATGTCCCGTGTGATGCACTCACTAGTATTGATCAACCGTGAGACCGTTTGAAATTGCCAACCAATACGATTTATTTTCCGATCACTTCTACCGATAATCTGATAAGCTTTGAACGTCTGAACTTCAAACGAAAGTTGCGAAGGGTACTGTATTAGTGGAATAGAATTATCACATTATTTTGGCAGTTCGAAGACGACTTCAGACAGGTCTTTGTCAGGAATGGAGGCGGAATTTCAAGTCCTCTGGGTAACTCGTAAAGCGGTTTTGGCATATATACAATAGCTTCTATTTGATGGAATGCTGTGATTGATTGCTGAAGTTCTGGGTGTCACAGACGCTGCCACTCAGACAAATGATCCAGACATATACTCTTATCCTGATAAAATTATCCATACTATCCCATATTTTACAAACTACTCTTTAATCCCCAAAAACTGGATTTATTCTAACGTAAAGGTGATTTTGGTTCATTATTAGCTAGCAATGTAAAATTTAAAATTGGTAAGTTAATAATTTTACTGAAATTTTTCGAAAATACTTTCAAATTAAAGCCATCACTTCTTAGGCGAGTCATTTGAAACAATTGAAAGAGACTGATATTATCTTATCACAACATGTGTTTGTTTAAACGACCGTTTATAAACTTAAATACCCATTTAGCACATTTTATTTCACAAAACAGATACTCTCTGTATAAATAAATTATTAATACAATTGAAAGCAGCTAGATTTTGTTCGACTGTTTGTGTTAAGTTCAGGACTAATTTAAAATCGAGGCGTTCAGAATCGCCATATTAGCATTGCCTTGTACAATTTAGTATTTTCGCTTTCGCAACGTTAGCTCCTGAGACAATATTGTTTCGGCGGCAATTGTTACAACATGTTCTAACCTGCAAATGTCCCAGCCACCATTGCTAAGATTGCCTTCACAATGACCTATATACTAAGCCGAGCCGTTGATCGTCCCTGATTTAGTGATTGAAGTTTAGTATTTCATATTGCAGTCCATACACTTCAAGATAAGACCCAATACATTTTTAGATCTGAATTCCATCAGATTACTCGTTGTCCTTAACACGCTTTTGATAAAAACTATATCGTTTATATGCAATTTTGATGAAAGGTTTTAATTAAAGCGATGTGGGATTCCTGACATATTTAGCAAAAAAATATTTAGCAAAAAAGCTCTGTTCTTGTTATATAGCCTCTAACAAGCCTCGCTCCTTATAAACATTGGATGCTCATTTCGTATCAATCATTTGAAATATCATCTCTTGATTATTATAACATTGGTTTTTTGTAAAGCATGTTTTGTTAGCTCGCCAGCTACATTTAGAATAATACAGCGA
Organism: Tonicella lineata; assembly: GCA_034781015.1. Classification (NCBI taxonomy): domain Eukaryota; kingdom Metazoa; phylum Mollusca; class Polyplacophora; order Chitonida; family Mopaliidae; genus Tonicella; species Tonicella lineata. Next base: position 13,743 of record JAVFBY010397934.1, read on the forward strand.
AATGTGAATAGCCGTTGAATATCCATTGGTGAGGGATTTAGTCGACTATCATGGTCACCATCAAGCTATGTCCGTAGTTCATGGTCCGCCTGTACACATGAACTTATGTATTTAAAGAAGCACGCAGACGCGATGTACGCTATTTTGAGCACTGACATATACTTGGAATATGACAGTAAAGTTGACTTTAAATTGGGTGACTTTTCTTTTTTTTCACCAAAAATCTTCACTTGATTATCAATCATTTCCCTGTCATCCGACGTAAGGAAGTAAAACATAATAAAACTACCAATGTCAATCCTTTGGATAGATGCATATATGTACTACAGGGGTGATATATATGTATCTTTATCTGGTTGGTCATTGTAACAGGCTGTTCAATTTTATTTCACTTAATTTGAAAAATATCAACAAACAGACATCGTTGTCCATGTGTTTTTACATTATCTTTATAGATACCTTTTAAATTAAATGCAATACAACATAACATAGGTTTAATGTGCATCTAATTTGTTAGGGGTGGGGTGGAAGGGGGAAGAGTTATTAGGGGAAAGCACTTTCTCGCGTGATATGATACTTTGTAAAACAAATGCAATCTAACATACGACCGCACCTGGCACTAGGTACAAAGTTCGCCTGCGCGGAGTGATGACATGTTTATTACAAAATACCGAATTACATCTTTAACAATGTGTGTTATAGTCCATTGTGCACACAAACTAATGCACATAATCAATACGGTCATGAGAGGTGAACACATCAAAACAATGGTAATTATTGAATACTTTCACACGTATAAGAAATCGATAACTAAAAATGTAAGCAAATACAAAAATCAACTAAATTATTTAAATATTGAAGTGACTTTTTGGCATTTAATCTTACTTGGCACAAGCTTGGCACAAGCTAACTTAATGTAATAAGCAAGCAGTTAACTTGGGTCACCTGCCTAACTACACTCAGTCGATTTCCAGCACTACTAGCACATCTGGGTTCATAGCTAGGATGTTTTTAAATACGGTTTCCAATGTTACATGCACAAAAAACAAATACAAATTACTGTCTACAGGACGTGTTACATTTTCGGTAAAAATCAGCATTACCTTGTCGATATTTTCTTCTAGATTATCGGTCACGTTACTAAAGTTATTGTTAAATTCATGTGCAATATTATTCTGTAACATAGTTGTTTTACATACACTCTTTACATACACTCTTCCAAAAAAGAAACGCAAAAGAGAATTTGAAAAAGTAGCTTATTGTTTTCAGACTGCACGGCCAAATACACATGTTGTAATGATATATATTTGTTTCTAACGTCCATGTTAACCAAACCCTCGCTCAAACGCAACTCTTGATGATTTAGAACGCTGTTAATGGTCGTTTTTATCATGATCATGAAAATCATCGTGAAAAACAAGTAAAAGTCAAAAT
>JAVFBY010398045.1:0-15170 GCA_034781015.1 Tonicella lineata
ACTAATATCTTACTATTTGGAGATGACAAATTGAGTGTGAATGATAACTTGAAAATCTTTGCAAGTGTCCATTAATTCATAATTGACACAAATAGATTTGTTTTAAATTAAGACCTGAGTTCTATACATTTGAAACACAGCGGTTTCAATTGTTTCCTCGTGAAATATCTAACTAATACTTAATACTTATTCAATAACCTGGTAGCTTAATTTTATAAAACAATTTGCACTTGTTATATCTGGACTTGTTATATCTGCACTGATTTGTTTATCTTGTATGCACAAGTTGAACGTAGAGAGTTGTTAATATAGGCTTGCCTGTTCAACAGTCTATGAGAAAATACAATACTGTTTAAATCATGGCGCCAAAAGAACATTTCCGCAGTTTTAAAGATGTGTTATATAATACCTCATCTTTGCCGTCCCTTCCGCCCACTCGATACAGCGATACAGCAATCTGCGATAAATGGTGCAATGTATCTCTAACTTTTCGTTTTTAATCAAAATTAGCATAACTGGTCATTGTGACTGCTTTTGGCTATACTTAACATATAGAACCTTGTACGTCTATCGAAAACCTGTCAGTGACTTGCTGTATTGTGGCAATCTAGATACGATTTTATATAATATTATGTATCTGTTTGTTTGTTTGTTTGTTTTTATATGTTTTTCTGTATGTTTGTATTATTTGTTTTTTGGTATAGCGAAAGATATACAAAAAAAATCTGCTTATAGTCTGTTCATACCTGATAAACAAGACAGCGACCACCACTATGACTAACGCCCCAATGACGATCGGAAGTCCAACGTATAATCCGACAAGCGAACTAGGACTTGACTGTTCCAGAGAATCCGGGCCTTCAGCTGTAAGAAACAAAAACATAGTCTTACCACAGGGATATAAACACAGTTTCCCACTTTTAAATCAAACTCTCTAAACCCCAAAAAGAGTTTTGATATTAGCTTTTTTTACAACATGACTTTAGACTGTCATAAACGGATATTGTAAAAAGGTACGCAGAAGAAGGTGTGACGTCATCGTTATAGGTCAAACATGTTTGTATACGCAAGTTTGGCAGCAACATTTCAGTCGGGAGATAGCTCGGTAAGATACAGCGCTGTACTGTGGGCAACATTTTGACGACGCGGTTTTAAATCCCAGAGAAACCTTTCATTTTCCTAATTTTTATTTCTGATATATTTGATTTCTTGTCTAGTGTTCTGACTTTGGGTAAGTTTTAATTTAGTGACAATGTTGTGTTTTGTTTGTTTTCGTTTAAATTATGTTGTATTCGTGTTTAACATTTACATAGGACAAACCTGTCCTTCTACCGCGTAGCGTGCGTTCACCCTTACCGTCTTAAACACACAACAAAGTGTTAAGAAATATCATTTTTCGTTATTTAGATATATATATATTCTTTTATATATATATATATATTATTATTATAAATACAGAGAAAGAAAATGTGATATACGAAGATGAAATTCCACTTGACTAACTTTTGTTATTAACTATACCACACTTTTGACATAAACTATGAGGAATTTAAAACAAGAACAACTGAATTGCCGTTTTGGGAGAATGTACAATATGTAAAATGAATACTTTGAATTACACACAAAACCGTTAAAAATGACACAAAATAAGAGCAACTGTTGTTATACATTAGGATTCTGCTTTTAAAGGCAACTTCAAATACATATAGATGTGTGTCATAATTTGAAATACATGTTGGTCAGATGTAAAAGGGGGAGCGTAAAATGTAAATTTTGGTATTTAATGAGAGATTTATCAGTATTGTCACTTTTGTGGGATTTTGTTTTCGTTGCCTTTCGACACTATTTGGAGTAGGTGGACTCGATTTAAGTGTATTTTTTGGACATACGGGTATTTGCATATTTTGGTTTTGTTTTATATGCTTGTCGGGATACATATATACAGAAAGACTATCTATAGCCATGGAAATGTATGTCAGGATGATTAGAATTCGGAATTAGCATAGTTCTGCATTTGTCCATAACTTTCAATCAAGTGTCAAACTGAAGAAAGCAGAAAACATGCACAAGTACACGTCAGTGTCAATTGTGAAAGGGCAATTCAAAAAAATGTTATCTTAGCATACTGCAATAAAATCTCACTTTTCTCAGTGAAGCGAATCCATATCGTTGTACACATATATAAATAACGAAAAAGGATCAATCAAGTGTCAAACTGAAGACCGCAGACGACATACAAAATAAAAATATCCGATAGGGTCAAGGGTTTTAGTGACATTCAAAAAGTGTTATCTTACTGCTTCAAAATATCACTTTTCTCAATGAAGCAAATCCTTATCTTTCACACATATATAGATAATAAGATGTATTCCTATATGACCTACAAAAGAAGCATACCAAAAATACAGGTGGAGTTTCCATCAGGGTTTAACTGGTGTCCGTTCTGACAAACACAACTGTAGTTTCCTGGTAGATTTTCGCAGACAGAATGGTGTTCACAAGGAAAAGACTCGCATTCGTTAATATCTGTAAAGAAAAATACAAAATTCTTTATAACCAAAATTTAGCATTTTTAATGACATTCGACCCTAGTTGGGTAAACGCTACTACTTAACTGGTACCCTTTCTAACAAACACAACTGTACTTTCCTGACAAACTCGCACAGTTAGATTGGCCTCCAAGTGAATAACGCATAGACTAACATTCATTAATGTCTGTATAGAAAAATATGAAAATCGATCAAAAGCTAGCTAATTGTAATGATATACGATCTGAGCTGCGTAAACTCTACTATTTAACTGGCTCCCGTTCTGACAAAGATAACTCCAGTTTCCGGGAAAATTCTCACAGATTGGTGTACACATGTATAATGGATAGTCTAACATTCGTTAATATCTGTTTAGAAAAAACACATCATTAATCTCTAAGTGAAACCGGTAAATGTAAATCATGAAATGAGTGTTGTATTAGTTAGTTAAACTAAGGTTACGTAACAAATCCTCGGTATAGGGTGTCTGCTGCTTGTTATAAATAATGAAGGAAGGTTATACCACTCATCAATGGTCACCAGCCTATAGTATCCAATTTTGTCACTTCTACATGGATTCCACATATATACAGTTCTTCTTTTTTATTTCACATATGTGACGATTTTCAATAATCTGGATTTTTTTTCCACATTTGTGAATCAAAATTTATTTCACCACCGCAAAAGAGCAATTTCTTTTCACATGTGTGAAATAAAATATTAATTCCACAGTCGTCAACAATTTTTTGTGAACATATTTTTATAAAACTTATGTGAAATTGATTTTTACATATTTTCTTAAAAATTCAAATATTTTCACATATGGGAAATAAAGTCATTGATTTTACATATGTGTAAAATAATTCAACATATATTGGAAATAGTTCAACCTATGTTAAAAAGAACTGCACATATGTATAGTAGAAGTACCAAAACGGTTTGGCATCCCAATGCAGTTAATAGATGTCAGAGGCCTTATGTCTGATGACGGGATATATGGAATTCTAGCTTTAGAAAACTTCAATAATTTTTTAAAAAATATTATTTCCAGAAATGTTAAAGAATTGATTTAAAAACAGCTTCTTATTATTATTATTATATGTATTAACAACCAAGGAAGTTGCTGACGAAAAGACTTGTGAAGCCCCCAAATCGGTCAATGCTATTGAACCCGAAGTCACACGACAGACTCTATGTTTAATTGGGGTTTAACGCTGGGCTCAGGGGTATTTTACATATATGACAGATTGCCTGCCCAATTGGAGGAGGATACCACATTGACGTCACTGGCTACATAAAAGACAATACAAGACAAAGACAGAAAAGTGAGAGAAAAAGCCGACCTAAAAAATTCTACTTCCTGACGCAGTTTAGCACAGAGATAATCCGAGCATAAGGAAGTTCCCAATCGCCCAACTTCATTTGGTGTGGTGATTATGTTTGAGTGATGGTGAATTACCAATCTTACCGTTACATGATGTATTGTCAGCTGATTTAGTATAGCCTGACAAACAGTCACAACTGAAGGAACCCTGGGTGTTGTTACAGAAGGTGTTAGGATTATCCTGACATACGTTTAAACCTTCACATTCGTCTATATCTGGAAATACAATATAAAATTCATCAACAGATAATTGACAAGAGTTCAACATATAACATCATATTAATGTTTCAATGTAGGCCTTCGCACAACATCAGACAACTGTATCAACAAAAAAACAATCACCCCAATTTACCGGGTGCTTTCGGTATATGATTTATCTCCCCTGTTCATTTTAAGGACAGTCAAAATCATTCATTAGCAGAAGTCACATGACACACACAGATGTACAATCGCCATCCCTTGATAGTGCCATTCTGTCAACGGTTATGGTTATGAATTATGTTTATAATATTCATAAAATATATAAATGTGATGTAGAAGGAAGCCTTACCACCAAATGAAGTAGTGTCAGCTGATTGACTATACCCTGACAAACAGTCACAACGGTAGGAACCCTGGGTGTTGTTACAGCAGGTGTTGGGTTTAGCGAGACATGAGTTTAAAGCTTGGCATTCGTCTATATCTGAAAAGACAACCCAGGAGAGTCACACAGAAAAGTTGTTTCCATGAGTTCATTAAATAATATTTAAGTATGTATTAGAAAATCGTGCTTTCTTTGAAACGATAAAGTCAACGGACCCTATAGTGCTAAACACGATTTCGTGATATGTAGGCCTACTTATTATAAGTGCAAACATTGTCACACACTAAACCGAGTGGACAGAACACTTGACATTCTTAAAACTTAAATTTTGATCCAATTAGGACGTATATAATTATCTGAGCGACGTGTTATAGCCCATAATAGTCGTCTCCATCTATATCACATTCATGGGAGGTCACTCTTATCGACTTAAGGCCTGTGTTATCACATACATCGACCGTGATTAACTCTTAAACCGATTAAAACAAATCTATATGAACTCCCCGGTATTGTAATTATCGCTATGTAGATCTGAGGACATCGTATATAGCAAATGATGTCGATTGGTTGACTAATCAGAAAGCCGTTTCCTAACACTGTGAAGTGCCTCTCTGGGAATTCCCCATGGGGCTGTCTTAGCGAAGGTCTCCCCGCCTATCAGGATTACCTCAGACTAAGACCTACATAGCTCCCTGGAGCTTTATTCCAACCAAGTATTTACTGTTTACTCGTGTTACATGCCATTAATTTATTTCGTTGAATGAACAAATCAAATAAAATCAAACCTGTCTTTCTGCCCGGTACAGATTTACGCAAACATCGACATGTTTAATCATTTAAGTATATAAATGCACCTTAACGCCAAACAGTGATTGTCGGTTCGATATACATGTATTTCATTTGACATTGGAATTAGTTGACGGAATTGTTGGCAACATAGAAAAAAATCAACTTTACCTTCACATGTCCCGTGGTCTGTTTTAGTATATCCAGTTACGCAGGAACATACAAAAGAGCCTACAGTATTGCCACACTTGGAATTATCCGGGCAACTGTGAGTATTATCTTTACATTCGTCTTTTTCTACAAAACCGGAAAGAGTAAAATAAAAACCATAAAATACCAAACAGAACGCGGACAGGACACACGCAGCAAAACTATCTATTTCCTGATCCCCCTTGGCTCAAAATTATCCGGGCAACTACCAGTGTTCCATATGCATTCGCCTTTGTATACAAAATGGGGAAGAGCAAAATAAACTAGGATTCAAAAATAGCATACCACATGAGTTGAACAATATAAAATACCTGTATATAATAGCTTATCTGTGTTATACAGTAAATAATATACTAAGTTGTCTGGAGGACTGGGCATTGAATAGAATTTTTTAGTTCTTAGCTGGAAGTCTATGTTATAATCGCCTTGTTTAAAGATGTTTCACAAATATGAGGAGGTACAAGCCCAATAGATAAAGCAATTACCGTCGAAGTCACTAGATAAAACATAAAAGAGACAGCTAGAAAAGCAGAACACCACAACAAACCGGCTTCATGTTGCCAACTGGATCAATGATACATGGGATAAGAGGCATCATAAAGCGAATGGGTGCCGTGCAATAAATGCCCTGTGCTTTTTTTTATTTGTTGTCAATGAAGCCTACGGTCGTTGTCCTCGCCCATTGAGGTGGCACATCGTCAAATAACAGTAACTATCACAAGAAAGACGAACAGTGTAAAACCCTTATAAAAAAACAAGTTTCTCTTACCACGACATATCTGAAGGTCACTTCTAATCTTTGCTCTGAATGAATACCCTGCCTGACATTTGCAGTTGTCACCATCACAAACATTCGTAGTCCCATTACCACAGCGTTTTCCGCCACATGTCTGTGTGTCTGTTTTAATGCAAATAATGAACAGTGTTTATCTTGCCAAACATGGTATTTTTATGACATTTGATGTCATGCTGAATTTTATGTTTAAGAAATAAAGGTTTTTGTTTTTTTACATAAAATCACTAAGATAACTGCAAATAAAAAAGGAATTGTCCATTGTTTTCGATAAGGCGAAGCCGCATCCTAAAATAGTGGACAATTCCTTTTCATTTGCATTGATCGCAGTGAATTTACGTACAAAAAAACAAAACCTTTATTTCTATTCTAACATATCATTTATACAACTAAAAAAATAAAAACCAAAATTAAACATTTGCAGCCTTTTCTGCCTTACAAAAAAATCCATTCACCCCTGGAGAGTGAAATGGGGAAAGCCACCGAAAGGAACACTTGATCCCATTCGATTCGGATAATCCATTTTATTACAGATGTCAACAATGAAGTTCCTGAATTCTGTACACGTTGTATATCCTAAATTGGTTTTAAAATCTTGGTAATTGCATACATTTGGCAAATAAAGATAATATGCTTGCCCGACTTGTCAGGTTGCATTTTGATAGATGATATATTGATATTAAATAGAAGCTGTAGACGACACTTCAACCCTGCATTGATTGTCGATTTGAACATTTCCATAGAACGTCGTGACGTCAATGCTTCTTCGTGGAACATATCATGACGTAAATTATTCTTTGCATTTGTTGACGATTTTAGGTAAAACTGATTTCTATTCTTTATGTAGTAGGGCCTACGGAATTCACAGATGTGTTAGCATTTTTGTTTTTGATTTAATTGTTATTTCGTGTTCTTACAGATGGACAGGAGAGTGTTTCAGTCTTCCGTGCTGTTCCTGATTCTACATTTAGGTAAGCACAGTCACTATCATCCCGCGAGGCTCTGTACTGCGAGATCTCCCTGAAAAGCCTCTGGCCTAATATGTAGACATTGATCTTTATGACCAATGTTCTTTATGAGTCAATCATAATCTGGAGAAATAGCGTTCCAGTTGACTCTAGTATTTGGCTTCCATGTGGTTTTCGCCAGTGTTGTAATATTACTAAAATGAAATGTTGTAATATTACTAAAATGAAATATTGAAATGTTTTGGAAAAATTTTAAATAACACAACCGAGTACATTTGAAGGTTTTACTTTTTTGCCAGGTTGAAATTTTTAGAGATTTTAATTCGTTTTTTCTGTAGAAGTAATATTGGAATAAAGAATGACGCAAAACGTTTCCCATACATTTTTTTGACCAAGGTGACGCTCAACGAAAAACTAAGAAAGTCAATAAAATTAACATTAGTTTTGCACACAACTCGATTTGCTATTTCAAATGAAGTTGGCTTTGTTGTTTTTATGTTTCATCCTCTTTTTTAAAAAAATTTTGAAAAGTGCATTTTATCACTTTCGAATACGTTGTCCAGTTCGAAAGACGACATACAACATGTGAAGCCCAACAGCCCTTGAACTCAGACTCAAATGCATTTCCTCTATTAAAGCAAAACAAAACTACAAAGCTCATTTAAAAGATTAATAATAAGTTTCAAGGAAATTTTGAGAAAATATAACGAGTATCAGTATAAACCTCAAGAATGAAACCCAATTTTATTTCCAATCAAAATGTGTTAGTTGTTTGATGAACCCCCATAAATAACTGTTATTTATTATTAACACACCAGTGAAATATTGTGATTTTCTTCATACGTTAAAGTGATATTCCGTTACACTGCAATAACTCTTTTACCATTACATTCCTTAGTGCATATCTCTTTTGCTCGAATTACTTTGCTTTTTCTGAATAACGACCTTTTATTTGCATTCAGGTTTCGAATAACATCAAACTGTCATGAACCCTTCTGAAAGTTTTAAAAAATTATCATGATTAACGAATTCATCGATGATATAAAAAATGAATATTCCGCAATGAAGTGTAAATACCACTATACTACTACTGTGAAAGGTGGAAGCTGTTCTATATTGGGGCTATATGGGGCTATCAGTGTTGGGACAGCTCCACGTGTGTTTTCCATTGACTTGTACTCACCCTCTGCTTGATGAACTTAGTCCTGTCACACTATGAGCCCTGGTATTCCTATCACACTGTGAGGAGTAATTAGAAACAAAACTAAGACATTTGATATGCGATGCTTCGATCAAGCACCTGTTTGATTAGAACCTGTTTCACAGTTTGCTGACCGTTCTGTAGCTCCGTTTGACCTTGGCGTAGGATGGTACGGTGTAGTCTATTGCCGTTCTCTTGAGGGAACTGCGATTGTAAAACAGTAACACGTCTGCATCCTTACTAATGATCTAGATGTATTGACCAAATAATGTATATTGATTATTATGAGCATCAGAACAATCATTATTTGATTGTCATCGACAGTCTTTTGAAATGGCTTGATATATTTCCCATGAATTCAACAATTTCTACTAAGACAATATAGACTTCTGGGGTGGGTTGTTCAAAAGATAACCTAGGGTTAAATTTGTAACGTCACAAAGAAACTACATTGTGACGTGACGTCAAACGACAATGTTTTAAAGTTAACACAGCTTTGAACAACTGGACCCTGGTCTATTTTCTTCGTATTGAATTCAGGAAGATTAAGATTCTGACAAAGGTCCACGGTTTACTAGTGAGGAGTTTGTTTAGTTTATTCGAAAGAATTGCATTAGACACTCTATTTCTCCCCCACCATACCATCCTGAACAGAACGGAGCTGCGGAACGGTCTTTACAAACTGCGAAACGGGTTTTAATCAAACAAGTACCTGCTCGAAGCTTACCGAAATAACCGTTATATTAGCTTAGATCGTGGCACAGCAAATACATTGCCTTTGTAGCGAATTACAACTCATAGTGTAACAGAGATAGCTCCGGGTGTTTTAAAAGTAGTTTTGAAAAGCGTTTGCGCGAACTCAATTTAGTTTAGCCAAGCAGGACATTTCCAAATCTGTCTAGTAAAAACAGGAACAATAAATGAAATGTTATGATTATTGTTGTGTGAAATTACGTGATGTTCGGATGGGTCAATCTGTAATAGTTCGAAATTTCTGAGGGGTGGAGGAATAGAGGATTCGTGGTGTCATGTTTTTATCAAAGTGCTTGGTGTGTGAACTTATCGAGTGAGAGCTGGTGAAGGAATTCGGTATGCACGTCATCTGTTACCATCCAGTACAGATATTATGAGAGATGTTATACCAATAGCTGCCATACCAGAGGTTCAATCATTTGTAACAACGAAAACAGTATGTGCGATAAACGACTTCACCGAGTCAAGCAGAATCTATTAGCCTAGGTACTAGGCTAAGTCAACATCACCAGTGTTAACAAATGTGCCGACACGAAAATATCCACTGTGTAGTATTATCTAGTATATAGTATTAACTTTTCTGAGTGGCTTTTTTTTAAACCCAAAATCAATGTTATGTCGGATTTTTTTTTCTCCATATAATTCCATGCACACGGGCCTATTTTTTACTATTTTATGACGTTAAAAGGCGGTTGAAACTGACGCATTTAAAAGACGTCACAAAAGCAAAAATTAACAAAATCACATATTTCGATTGTCTCCAGTGAGTCGTATGCTCATCCCCCATACGTATGTGGGATGGAGTTTCCCACACGGTGTTTACACAGGGTTTTGTAGAGTATTATAAAGGAACAAAAAAAAATATTCAAAACTATCCCCTTACTGCAGTGAAGTACCCCTTTTCTCAGTGAAATATATCATGTATTAATAGCTGCCATGTCTTGTTTTCTTCATTCCTCAGCAAAACTAGGGATGCATAATTTTTTTATAGTATAATTCTGCTTTCATATATGTCTTAATATTGTTTCTATTTAGTTGTCTCCGTTTACGTGCCATACGACTGTCGACGCAGTTCTCAGGTTTGCGGAACGGCACTATCCCAGGGGAGATGTATATCAGAGACAGGGGCGTGTGAATGTACGGACGCTAATTACGAGGGCTTCGACTGTACTCTCAGAACAGGTAACTTTCAACCAATCAGTTCATGACACAATTTGTTGATTCATTCATTGAAACGATACCTGCGATTGACAATATTGGTACGAATGATCTTTGTGATTGGTATAAACGATGGGTACGATTGAATTAAGCGGTTAGGTGCTGCGATTGATTGGTATAATTTGTTGAAATGATTGGTCCGATTGGTTAAGTTCAACTATTGGTTGAGAGGATTTATATTAAAGATTGTTACGATTATATAGAACGATTGGGTAATGCGATTGATTGTACTATTTGTAAAAACGATTGTTAAAATGGGATTCAATTATACGATCAATCGACTGGAACGATTGATAAAAACGATTGTTTGATTAAATAAATACCAAAGATTCATAAATAAGATTAATTAATTTGTACGGTTGGTAAGACTGTTTGATAGGAGTGGTGTAACCGAACCATTGATGCCTTTAGAAGACATGCGTAATACCAGCAACACATAAGAACGATCGGTACGAAACTGTACGATTGATAGATAAGCTTGAATGATTCCTTGATGAATTGATATGCGATGGATTCTTTGACACGATTGGCGATGAACGATGGAAGCGACGTACTAGTTTATACGGTTGATTGTTACTTTGATTAACCTTAAAGGATGGTCCCGGTTGCTATAACCAAAATATTAATTGACAAGTTATCCTTTTAAATATTCAAATATGCCGATGAACCAGTCATTTATATTTTTATAAATCCGTGCACTGTTTTTTCGTCTTTCGCCTTACTGGCAGCTACCATGGTGTGCGGTGTGACGTTTTAGGTCATGTGGCTGTAATATAGTCCTATATTTCAAGTGTTACAGATCCAAAGGCCTAGTTATTTAAATTTAGGCTGTGCTAAGTGACGTAATACCCAATATTCAAGCTTTGATTATGCGCTTCACACAATTCCACGGGAAAACATAATTGCGTGAATGAATACAACCAGTAGCGTCAAGTGTATGGACATAGACTGTAATGCAGACAAGACGTTTCTTTTAATAATACGAACTTAATTAAAGGGTTTATGAATAGCTCAGTTTTTAGCGAACAATGCTTTCTAAGACCCTTAACAAATCTTTATTTTTAAAACAATAATAAATAGATCCCAAAAGAGGTTAAAATTACATTGAATATGTTCTCTAGCCAAACAGTCCGACAATTAATGAGGGGATGTGACGTCACAGTAGGCTTTTAGACGATTGGACGACGATTTAAAATTTACAGCTTATATTGTAAGAGACTATTGTGACGTCCGAAGAAATGTCCATAAAACAAGAGCCTTTTTATTTTCATTCATTAAAATTACAAAAAACATATATATATATTTATTTTAATAATAATACTTTGTTAGCTGGTTTTAGAAAGCAATGTAGGCTAAAACTGAACCATTCATAAATCCTTTAATATGCGACTAAAATTTGCCTTGTATGTCACCACTCCCTTTAGATAATGGGCAGAACAAAGGTTTTTGCATCCTGTCCTGGTTATGCTTTATCATATTCTATAGCCTTTATAATTCTCGATTTCCTACATATTGTGTTTCTATGTCTCTATCAGCTATTTAGGAGATGGTCGTTTCCACTTGGAGTCTATTATGATTTCTAATCCTTCCATACCAGCCTACAGGTAAGCCATCAGAATTAGAATCACACAAAACCTATAATAATGCCTGTTAAAACATCCACATTTAAACCAGATTAAGTGGCTCAAAGCTTTGTCTGCTCAACAAAACCTGGGTCATTTTAAAGGGATTACCCCCCCTCCCCCCCCCATCTTCCATTCAAATGTGGCTTCAAATATATGCGCTTCAGGCAAGCGTGGCAATGTCATAAATAGGGATCAAAATGACGTTTCTGAAACTAAACTGGATAAACATTGGCTGTGTGAACGGACTCATTTCTAATCGGGTTTCAAGCCACTTTTGCCAGTGGTCGTCTGATAGGTCTACAGGTTAGAAGTTAAACTGGATTAACTTTAAACCGTCTTAATTGTGGCCGTCTGAACGACCCTAAGCTAAAGCATATCTCAAGTTCAACTGAACATTAGGGATTCAACTTTCCAGAATCCTGCAAATTTTTTAATAATATATAAATACATAATTCTTAAAATTAAATTAAGGAAATAAATCAATTAAAATTTAAATCATTGGTCATTGTCCTATTGATCTTTGAATTGGTCTAATATTGGTGGTATCTATATTATATCATATAGACATTGTAGAGCAATCTGTGTGATGAACTGATCCACCTAGATTAAATGGCGGCCGTGCCGACAGGAAGTTCTCAAGGATAGGCTTACTGTGCGATTCGGTCTCTACAATTTTTAATAACCAATGATGATATACACTAAGTTATGGCAGAGATGGCAAAATAAATACTGAGTTAAGATTGATCAGTTTTGTCAACTATTTTGGAAAAGTAAGTCTAAAAGCTAAAATAACAAGGTCTTTAGAGTAAGTCAATTTAGATTTGTTTTGACACTCTTATAGCATTAATTACAAACACGAAAACACTTCTACGGCACCCCCCTCAACCCCTGATGCGATTTTGTTTTTGATTCCTGAGCACAGGGTTAAGCAATCCATCACATCTTGGTGATTAAATACACAACATGAAATTTCAATTTTAAAAATAAATCTTCATGTACAACAAACACCAGGGGATTTAAATCGTTGCAGACATCAATAAACCAATGATCATTTTGTAGTTTATTAATCTCTTATATGTTGTATAATTTGAAGTAGAAAGCATTTCATGTATACTCTTATTGGTGGTATCTATATTATATCATATAGACATTGTAGAACAATCTGTGTGATGAACTGATCCACCTAGATTAAATGGCGGCCGTGCCGGCAGGAAGTTCTCAAGGATAGGCTTACTGTGCGATTCGGTCTCTACAAATAATCTTTATCTATAAAAGAGAGGCGTCTGTCTGTGTATGTGTGTGTTTGTGTTTGTCTGTATACATTTCCCTGCCAAACCAAAATAGATTTACCCCACAAACCATATGATATATATTCTGAAAGGGCATGACTCGGGGAAGGTTTTAGGCACATAAAAAATAAGGGTCACTTTCGTCTGTGTGTGTGTTTGTCTGTGTGCATTTTTCTCCCAAACCAAAAGGGATAGACATTCACACTTTTGATACAAGATCCTAATTATGCAAACAATTGTGGGTAATAATTAAAAAGATGTTAATCAAAATTTAAGCTAACATATGACAGTGGTTTATGACTTAATGTAGAGAGAGATTGGCTGTCGATAGGCCTCCAGTGACAAGTTTTACAAAACTTAATACACAGCTGATGGCATCGTGTTTGCCTGCCTCCATTAATACTCGGCCCAAAGCTATCCACACACTCAGATCATCATGTTTCATAACTTCTTTTCAAGGTGTTTTGCTTAAGTTTAAGTTATATAACTTAAGGTACAGAATTTGGGTAAAACCCTATAAGGAGCCTATGCTGCATTGGGTCTGGGTTCTATTGCTGATAGAGGCATGCAAACATTTATTATCTACATTTGTTGGCTGTGAGTAATAATAAATTCAAATTAAATGCGAGATTACCTGCAGAGGGGCGTGGAATATCTTGACCAGCTGTCAATCACTGTGGTTAATGAGCTGATAGACAGGCGTTGGTCAACCCAACAATTCTTTTTAAACCATGTCTAAAATTAAAATAAATTAAAACTACAACGTGGCATTATTAATATATTTTATAAATGTTTGGAAAGACAATTTTACATGGTTCCACGTCAAACCCGCAACCTTTGGCTAGCAGGTCCAACGACTGAGCTACAGTATGGAGGCTGACGATAGAGTGAGCCCCAAGTTCACCCAAGTAAAGGCTGGTCAATCTTTCTCTACACAAAACTGGTGAAACACTAGGCGAATGAAACTCGTTGATGATTCTGTCGAATATTCAAAAAGAAGAAAGAAAAAAGCCAGAGTAGATAGGCTGTAAACAGCAGTTATGAAAAATGGTATTCCGAGTGTGTGGATAGCTTTGATAATCCCGTTAGAGCCAATTTGGTAACTCAGGTTGGTAACTCAAGTATGGTTGACTCTTTACATGCCATAATGATATACATGCCATAATGATATATCATTTCTGTTTCTCTAATATTGGCTATTATTCAATAAATATTAATGATAATCGCCAGAAAAACATTGTCTCTTAATAAACTGACAAAACATTATTGTGACATGATATTGGTGAATAGTTATTAAATAATAGTCAATGTTACAGAGACAGAAACAATATGGCATGAAAAGTCAACCATACTTGAGTTACCAACTCTAGTTACCAAATTGGCTCAAATGGGATAATGAAAGCTATCCATACACTCAGATCATCATGTTTCATAACTTCTGTTCAAGGTGTTTTGCTTATAAAGTTATAATGATGATGGATTCTCCAATTCAAGAGGAAACCTCAGAAAAAACATGCCCGCAATAGCTGATGTCACCCCTTGTGGGGGAAAATAAACTAAATTTTGTTATTTTCGATTTTTTAAATTTGGACTTCTGTGAATCTGACCTGTTTTAGTGCTGTCAAAGGCAGACATAAACTCTCTATATTAAAGAGATATGGTAGCCCAAAATAATGTATTTTGCATAATTAAAGAGCTACATGAGTTATACTTATTTTTCTCAAGAATCGTTATTTTCACCCCCAACTTTCTAGGATAAGTAGAAGTAAATAAAAGTGTTAAATTTAAATATGCTTCCATGCAGCATATTAAAATGAAGGGAAGAATAAGGG
>JAVFBY010398156.1:0-15168 GCA_034781015.1 Tonicella lineata
AAAATATATATAAATATACATCATGAAAACAGAAGCAGATGGTATTAAGGGGACTCGAACCGGCGACCTCCAATAAAAGAAGAAATGCATGTTCCGTAGTCCATCGATCATCCTACTAAGCCACCACTGGACTGCTACAGCAATGTGACGCTAAAGTATCTAAATCTAAGCCCATGTCTAACTACAAGAGTTGTCGTTCGCTGTTCCCTAAAGCAAAGCATTCCATTCGCTTTATATCATCACATGATCATTTTCCAAATGAGGAAATACTGTGCAGGATTTTGCAATCGATCATATGTTTAATACGACAGTAATAACTCAAGGTACTTGCACTGATTATAGGAGTGACTTTGTGGATAAAGTCCGCGCAATATGCTAGATAACTAGATATTCTGTCTGTAATCTGTGGTTAAATATTTCATTACAACTTTCTCTGTAACGATAATTTCTCGAATACGTATTTACATATACTCACCTTTTCTATGAAATATCAATTTACAAACCTCTCATTTAAAAGAAATTGAAAACTAGGTCTAAATTGATAGTTTAATCAAAATGATACATGACGTGAAGTTGTAAAATAAAGTCATCGGTGTTTGTTCTATAGATTTCTAGCAAATATCTATCGTGAAATAAATTGACGTGGATTTTCAGTAAAATGATAATCGTACTTAATAGCTTGTGAATATAAATCAAAATTTATCTCCTTAATCTTACTATTTTAGATTTATTTTCTTTCCATGTTCGTGGATATTCATAATTTGAAACGGATGAAGACCAGATAAGTGTATTAAACAAATCTACTAAATGCTCTAAGTAAATGTCCTGTAATCTGCGCGAATAGATCTCCTTTACGCAAGCCGACGTTTAGTCTATTTTCTAGTTGACCAATAACGTTAACCACATTGTATAGGTTCAACTGGCGGACAGGTTTTTGTATGAAAGCAGAAATGACTATCATCATTCTAGAAGCCGACAGACCAAATCCCCTCTTCGCCAGTGATATCAAGTCAATGAATCAGCTATTATATCACAAATCGGATTTGCAACAAATCAACGATTTTTCATTTTTTCCTGATTTAATATGATTCTCAATAGCGTTTGATCCCCCTTTGTGAACACCTCTTCCGCTACTTCTTTAACCAATTATCCAAAACCCAGGAGAAATTATACCTGCTATTTCTCGGTTATCTTCCCATCAGGCTAAGCGTTGAAATGTGGTATGAGGGCTTATTGGCTCGTCTTATAATATAATTCTTCATTCACCCATGGCTTACCTCTATCTGATTCAAAACAGGTTTAGGTCTACATAGAAAGTCTTATTTTAGGTTAATATTCTATTTTATATCGCAGAGATATCACTTTATTTCTATAGCTCATCAGTAACAAGTTCAATATCTGTAATATAAGGCCAACATTCCTGGAAATACTAGTTTAAACAGTATTTTATTTCCAGAAAATTAAGAAATCGGGATTTACAAACAGGCTACGAAGCCTATTTAAATACCGTTCCCTTTATTTAAAGCTAGTTTTAAAAAAATGTTATTTAAGGACAACACTTTCTTACATCTTAGTCAGAAAAGATTCTAGTATTTCAAACTGGGTCCCGTTCATAAATTGAACCGAATCGATGCATTCATATAAATGCAGGTCATTTTTAAAGCCAAATGTCTCCTTAGCAAAATTATTATTTATTAATAATCTATCAAATGGATCCTGATAACTGGTCGTCGACGTTTTGTCTTACCGTTTGCGTGGCTATTTTAACGCCATGCTAGGTAGATTGTCGTGCATTCATAATTTGCAAAAGGGTGTTTATCAGATAATTTTATTGTTAAAAAAGAAGTAAATAATCGATATAAATGTCCTGTAATATGCGCGAACATATCTTCTTAGCGCTTACCGGCCTGTTGAACAGTACTTGCTAGCAATGTGTCGCATTGAATTATTTTAGGACTGGCCTCTGGACAACATTCAAGGGAAGTTAGTCATCGTGTTTTACCCATTTCAGTTATCTTTGGAGACGGGATTCAGGGGAAACTACCATGATAATATGTAGCTGAGTCCATCCTACCCATGCACTTAAATTGTAGTTAAGTCCGTGTATGTCAGCATCGTGTACACAAGTCACTTTACATGTATTCGCATATATAAAACTTGCATGCTCTTAAAATTTCACCAAGGATCTATTCAAATGCCATGAACTTTGAATAAATCCTTTGTGATATTTTAAGAGCATGCATCTTTAATAAGCTGTATTTGATAAAGGCTCTTGTACGGATGATGCGAGTGAGCCAACAATTCCTAAACCCAAAATTAATCACTTTTCTTTTTTCTCTCTCTTGAATCTTGACCTCAATTATTCATTTCAACATTCTCTCTAACGATACTTTCGCCAATGCCTTTTTACATATTTACTTTTACTCTTTTTCTATGACGTATTATAACTGTCATTCAAATTCAAAGACCTCTTATCCCAAAACAAAAAGAGAACCATATTTCTAGCATAAAAGTCGTAGATTAGATTTGTGCTTTGTCATTTGTTTTAGAAAAATGACAATCTTGCGTAGCACGGGAAAATAAATCTAAGAATATCTCTTAAAACTATTACATTTTATAGGAAAATGC
Source organism: Tonicella lineata (assembly GCA_034781015.1). NCBI lineage: Eukaryota > Metazoa > Mollusca > Polyplacophora > Chitonida > Mopaliidae > Tonicella > Tonicella lineata. Next base: position 2,629 of record JAVFBY010398156.1, read on the forward strand.
AAATGAATAGATAATGGATTTTACATACAGTAATATACGCGAATACATCTTGTTACACATGCCGGCTTTGTGTCTATTTCTAACTATAATCAGTAGTGTGATGCTTAGATTCATTGTAGGGCTGACACTCTACATAGTGTTAAAGGGAAGCTAGTCAGCCAGTATAAGTCACTTCAGTTATACTTGGAGACAGGATTCACGAAACACTACCATGATAAACTGTAGGCCAAGTTCTAAATGTTCCTGCTAAGATGTTATCGCACTTGGGCAAAATCTATGGGTGTCATCAGCATGTACACAAGTCAGTACAGATACATTGTTAGGATGCCCTTTGAATAACTCTATGTTGGTATATTAAGAGCATTTTCTCTTAATAATGACTTTGTGGATCAAATCCAAGAACAGGCCAGCAAATTATTTGTAAGCCTAAATTATTTACTTTGCCGTTTTCTCTCAATCGTGAATTATTTATTACAACTTTCTCTGTAGCTGATGTAAGTCGCATATTTGAACAATAATGTGATGCCTTGATTCATTTTAGGTTTGACCTCTAGACAACGTTCAGGAGAAGATAGTCATTTCAGTTATCTATGGATATGGGATTCAGGAAAAACAACCATGATGCAATGTAGCTCATCCTACCTGTGTAGGCTACTCTTCTGCTAACATGCTACAGTGTCTTCCGAAGACTGTGGCAGTCACCATCATGTACTCTTAAGATTTATTCAAAAGCTATGAACTTTGAATAATTCCTTGGTAACATTTTAAGAGTGTCCACTTTTAATAAGGTAATGTTAGATAAAGGTACTTGCACTCATGATGGGAATGACTTAGTGGATTAAGTCCACTGAACAGGCTAGCCAAAAATGTTGCTTTTCTTTTTATCTCTGGATCGTTGAGCTTAATTATTCATTACAGCATGTAACAATCATTTCACCAATACTTTTCTCTTTCGCCTCTTTTTCTGTGACATATTAATCCGAATTCACTGACCAAAGAAAATGAGAGCCATTTTATAATCGAGTATTGAAGCAAAACGATCCATGTTGTCGTCAATAAAGACCGTGTGTTCTAATAATGTACAAAACAAGTAAATAATCGAGATAAATGTCCTGAAATATGCGCGAATAAATCTCCGTAACGCGCGCGCCCCTTGGTCTATTTTCTAGTTGAAGAGTAATGTGCTGACTTGATGTATTTTAGTGCTGACCACTAGACAACGTTCAAGAGAAGTTTGTTGTCCTATTTTACACATTTCAGTTATCTATGGATCAGGATTCATGATGAAATGTGGATCTTCCTACCTGAGCTCTTCTACATCCTACAGTGTCGTCTTAAAATTTCACCAAAGATTTATTGATAATAATTGTAAGAGCATGCATGTTTAATAAGCTGTATTAAATAAAGGTACTTGCACTGATGATGGGGATGACTTTGTCGATTAAGCCCACGCAACATGTCAGCTTACAATTCGTAAACCTAAATAAATCTCTTTTATTTTTTCTCCCTGGAATCTTGACTCCTTAATTATTCATAACATCTTTCTCTTCAACAATAATTTCTCCAATAATTTTTCACAGATATTTGTTTTACTCTTTTCCTACGACGTAACTGTCTTAGCATTCAAATACCTCTTTTTCCAAAGAAAAGATAACCATATTTCTAGCACATATCAGACGTAGATTACATTTGTGCGTTGTGAATATATCTATTTACACGCGCCGGCCTTCAGTCTATTTTCTAACTGATGCGTTGAATCGTTGTTGGACTGACACTACGGAATAACCAGAATAACTCACTTCAGTTATCCTTGGAGATAGAAATCACGAAAAACTAACATGAAAAACAGTAGTTGAGCAGGCCATAGATGTTCCTGTTAAAATGTTACCGTACATGTACTTGGCCGAAGTCTGTGCGTGCCATCATCATGCTCACAATTCGGTATAGATGCATTGGTAGGATGCCATTTGAATAACTCGTTGATGGTATTTTAAGAGAATGAGTGACTTTGTGTATCAAATCCACGAATCAGGCCAGCCAACAAGTTGTAAACCCAAACTAATTACTTTTGCTTTTTCTCCCTCGAATCTGTACCTTAATTATTCATCACAACTTTCTCTGTAACGAACAGTTCTCCAATACTTTTTCAAAAGACAGTTCTTTCGCCTTATTTTCTATGACGTAACTGTAATTCGAAATCACTGATCTCTTTTTCCATAGTAAACATATCCTTTTTAAATCGAGTAATGAAGCAGCGTGATTCATAAGGTCGCCAATAAAGTACGTGTGTTCCATATTTCTAGCAGATGTAAGTCATAAATTAGACTGGCGATTTGTCCATTTCTGGTTAAAGGATAATCTTGTGTAGCTCTTGAATACAAATAAAAATTTATCTCGTAAAATTTAATACTTAGTTTCATTTGTCTTTTAGTTTTCGTAGAGATTTTACTGTCATGCTAGATAGATTACCAGTGCATTCATATTGCATAATAGTAATATATAAAAACATGTTAAAAATTGTGTCCGGTAATATGAGCGAATAAACCTCCGTAACACACGCCGGCCTTCGCCGTATTTGAACAGTAGTGTGATGCCACGGTTCATTTTAGGAATGTAACTCTAAACATCGTCCAAGGGAAGATAATCGTCCTGCTTTACTCATTTCAGATATCCCTGGGGACGAGCTTCATTGGAAACTATTTTGTTGAACTGTATTTGTGGCCATCCTATCTGCTACCTCTTCTGCTCATATGCTACCGAACCTGGGAGAGGTCTGTGGTTGTCACCATCATGTAAACCAGTATTTAGATGGATGGGTAGGATGCCCTTTGATCAAATCTTTGATAATATCTTAAGAGCATGCATGTTTAATAAAGCAGTGTTAATTAAGGTACTTCCACAGATGGTGTAAGTGACTTTGTGGATAAGTCCACAGAACAGGCCAACCAACAATTTGTAAACCAAAATAAATTACTCTTTTTTGTCTCCCTGGAGTCTTGAGCCTTATTATTCATTACAACTTTCTCTGCCACGAGTTAGCCGATATACATACATGGACATTACATTAATGCCCTTTCAGTCTAAGGTACGTTTATGGTGGATCGTACGTTAAGACGACAGGGTCTGGCATCAGCATGTGTTAGCTTGTCGGAAGTTAAGCATCAGTTATGTACCATGAAAGTTAACTTCCTTTCTTACCCAGCTGACTTTGGTTGAAATTACTTTAAAACATAAAAAAAAACATCGTCTGAGTGGCTATGGGAGTTTATACTGTGGTGAACGGTGTTTTTGTTTGTTTGCTAATGAATGGAAAATATTAATATTAAGGCGAGAAGAATCAACTGGGCTCTGCTTAAACTCGGCAAGGCTTTAGGAAAGGTTCCATCTTGAACCGGATCGGAAGCATTAGCCCACCCAATCAACTGGACTTGGTGGAACTCTGTGTTTTAAAAGAAATAATTAACTATTTAACCACACAGGGAGATAATTGGAGAAATTTTTGAGGGGATTTGGACAATTGCTTTTAAATTAAATAAGCTTGAGTAGTACAAGTGAAGGTGACGAAACCTTCATTCACAATCTCATTCAACAAATCCTCACGAGAAAACAGAAAGTCGGTGTCGTTTATTAGGCGAAAACTCAATTCTAGACATACCGGCAGATCTAATTTTACATGTTATATGTACTCGTCGTTTTGGCCAGTAAGTGGTTTAAGCGAACCAATGATGTAGGCCTATGTTGTAGAGGAAATGTTTTTTCGTCGTTTATAAAGTTACCTTTAACAGTATTTTCGGCATGCTATAACGCTTTATTAGTTAGAACATATTTAGCGCTGAAAATGTGTGTGTTCCGTATGAGAATCTGTCAACGTCAGACTCAAGTACCAAAATAGCTATGGGGACAAAGCCCTGTTCCGTATAACAAGACTTTGGGCGAATTCGTACTTAACAAGAAAGAAGGATTTATTCTCCCAAAATTTAAATATTTAAACAAACTTCATCGCTTAGGTAAATGTCGTCGAAATTTCAGCATTCGCCTTCATTGTTCTATTCTAAAGGCGCCATTTTTGGAAAAATAGTTTGTGGACAAAATTCAAGTCTAATAAGGTCACTTTTCGAATAAAAACTTCCGCTGGATGAAGTTTCATCAACACTCATAATAGTAAACGAAGAACACCTCTTACGTAAGGTTTATTGAGTAACCCACATTTTGGGAGAATAACTCAAGATAAAATGTTCAGACCTTCCATCTTGTTGAAGTTCCCCATAGCATTTTTTTTACGAAACAGGACTTGCTTCCTTATGTATTCCTGTAACAAAATTGACAGAACTGAAGGTCGTCTGTGATAAAAAGCAGATTGGCCTAGATAGCGTCCGATGAAGTCCGACATCCCACTAATATAACACACCACAGACCAGACATACTACAAGCCTGACAACTCGCAAATCCGACTTCCCACAAGTCCTACATCGTCAAACAAACCAACAAGTTTGGCAATTCCACACATAATTAATAATCTTGTTTGTTAAAATTAATAATAATTATTCCAAAACGTAAATCGCACAGACAATACAATAATATATGTAACTTTTTATATTTGTTCTGTTTGGTTCAGTTTGTTGCTATGGCAACTTGCGTAAACAAGCAAGCATCCGTATTAATTATGGGACGCAGTTAGAGTACATTCATATTCAATATTTTGGTTATATTCTTGTTGTTTGCTGATAATGATGGATCGACAAGGTAAGTCTTCAAAGGTATATAATTGATTTTTTTTCTTGCCATTTAAAAACTCTGATTAATTCCACCATTGCAAAGCGTGTTACAAAAAGGATGGAGGCTGCTGGCATGCGTGTAAAACATAACAATACAATAAATTGTTATATGGAGAGATCCGCTAAGCTGCATACAGCAGAGAGTTTTTTGTTTCTTCAATGTAATGACGACTAATTTGGTTTACATTGATATATAAAATGATGATCTACGGTATCAACAATTTGATAAGAACTGGCCATCTAATCGTGACTAATGAGCATTGGACGATGAGGTTAATCACATCGTACCATGGATAATATACCTACACTGATTGGTTTTTGTATAAAAGCAAAAATGGCAATCATCATTATAAAAGCCACGGCCGTCCAAAACCGCTCTTTGACTGGAATTTCAAGTTGACGAATCAGTTATTGAACCACAAATCGGGTTTGTATCAAATCAATTACTTAATTTTCATTTTTTTTCTCGTTTAATGTGATTCTCAATAGCGTTTGATCCCCCTTCCGATAATTCTTCTTTAACCAATTATCCAAAACCCAAAAAATGATGTCCCCGTTGTTTTGCCATTATCTTCCCCTCAGGTTAAGCGTTAGAGTGTGGTATCAGAGATTATTAGCCGGAAGAATTGTTCATGCATCGGCTTACCTCCATCTGATTGAAAACTGACTTAGTTCTACATCGTACCTCTTGTTTTATGTTAATATTCTATTTTCGACCCAAGTGATAACGTTTTATTTCTATAACTTATGAGAAAAAATTCGATCTAGGTAATATATATTTAGGGGCATACTAGTTTAAACAATATTTTATTTCCAGAAAATTTTGAAATGGGGATTGACGAACAGGCTACGATGCGTATATAAACACCGTTCTCTATATCTAGGGACATACTCTGATAACTATACCGACAAAATACATGCATTTTATTGATATACGTACAAAAAAAGAACACACCTTAAATTTAAAGCTTGTCTAAACAATAGTGTTGTTATTTATGGACAACACTTTCCTTACTTTTAAGTTTGAAACGATTCTAGTTTTGCAAGCTTAACCCCGTACATGAATCCAATCAAATCGATACATACATATAAGTGCAGGTCATTTTTTATCAAAAATATGTTTTGTTAATAATTATTATTTAATGATTATGTAACCAATGGATCCTGATAACTGGTCGTCAGCGTTTTGTTTTACCGTTTGCGTGGCAATTTTAACGCTATGCTAGATGGATCGCCGTGCATTCATAATTTGAAAAAGGCTGTTTGTCAGATAATTGTATTGTTTAAAAAAAGTAAATAACCGAGAAAAATGTCCTGAAATATGCGCGAATAGATCTCTTTAACGCACGCTGGCCTTTAACCTTTTTTTTCAGTTGAACAGTAATGTGATGCATTGATTCATTTTAGGGTTGACCTCTTGACAACGTTCAAGAGAAGTTAGTCGTCCTATTTTGCACATTTCAGTAGTCTATGGATACGGGATTCAGGAAAAACTACCATGATGAAATGTAGCTCGTCCTACATGTACCTGTCTGCTCTTCTGCCAACATGCTACAGTGTCGTCCGAAGTCTGTGTGTGTCACCATTACGCACACAAGTCGCTTTAGATGGATTGGTATATTAAACATGCATGGTCTTAAAAGGCCATGACCTTTGAATAAATCCTTGGTGAAATTTTAAAAGCATGCATGTTTAATGAGCTGCATTGAATAAAGGTTCTTGTACTGATGATAGGAGTGACTGTTGATTACTGTTGATAACCCCCACGCAACATGCCAGCCAACAATTTGTAAACCTAAATTAATCACTTTTATTTTTTCTTGCTGGGATCTTGACCTTAATTATTCATTACAACATTCTCTGTAACGATCATTTCTTCAAGACATTTTCACAGAAAGATATTGTACTCTTTTTCTATGACGTAACTGTCATTTCGATTGTAGGGCTGACACTCTAAACAATGTTCAAGGGAAGATAGTCATCCAGTACAGCTCATTCCATTTATCCTTGAAGACGGGATTCACGAAAAACTGCTATGATAAACTGTAGTTGAGCAGGTTACCGTACTTGGCCAAAGTGTGTGGGCACCATCATCATGTACACAAGTCGGTATATATGCATTGGTAGGATGCCCTTTGAATAACTCGTTGATGGTACATGTATCTCAAGAGCATGAGTGACTTTGTGGATCAAATTCACGCAGAGACCAGCCAACAATTTGTAAACCAAACCTAATTAGGTTTCTTCTTTCTCTCTAGAATCTTGAGCTTAATTATTCATTACAACTTTCTCTGTAACGATCGTTTCTCCAATATTTTTTCAGACATAGTTCTTTTACTCTTTTGCTATGACGTAACTGTCATCCGAATTCCCTGACCTCTTGTTCAAAAGAATGGGGCAGCCATTCTTAAAACGAGTATTGAAGCTTATCGATTCCTTAGGTCGTCAATAAGGTCCGCGTGTTCCAAATTTCTAGCAGATGTAAGTTACAGATTTGATTGGTGATTTTTGCAGTTCCGGCAAAATGATAATCTTACTTAGCTCGTGAATACAAATAAACGATTATCTCATTAAACTTAAAATTTTAGATTCATTTGTCTTTCCGTTTTCGGGGAAACATAACTATTATGCCAGTTAGATGATATTAATTATGCATGCATACTTCATAACAACTAATGTATAAAAGAAAGTAAAAAATTCAGATAAATGCCGTGTAACATGCGCGAATAAATCTCCGTAACTCCGTAAAGAAGTTGTTATCCCAACCAAGTCTGTCTGTGCCTTATCATGTTCCCAAATTCCAAATGCCAATAAAGAAGATATATAAAGAGCATGCATGTTTAGCAAAGCAGTGTAAATGAATTTGTGGATAAAGTCCACGGAACATGCCAGCCAATATTTTTTAATATTTTAATGTAAATATCCACATGAAATTAATACACATCGTTTATGCTACATAACTCTTGGACATAAAACAAAACGGTACATTGGTCATACATTTAGCACAAATTCATTCATTTGTCGCTTTTTCTAAAAAGGCATAAACAAATGTCGCTGTTAGTGAAAAGAATTATGTCATAATCTCAAGAGAGATATCTAAAGCATAAAGCATTGGGACCTCGAGAGAAGGCAATAACAATTTATACGCAGTCATTGATTCTATTATTATATATAACTCGAACGATAAAGTATATCGTCTTCTAGATATAGACCAACAGGAAATCTCCGATTAAAAATCCGGAGGAAAAATATAAGTTGTCTTTGGAGACGGGATTCACGAAAAACGACCTTCATGGACTAGTTGGGCACATCGTTTCTTAGCACTATGTTGCTACCATGCTACCGTTCCTGGCCGAAGCCTGCGGGTGTCATGTACACAATTCTGTTTATATAGATTAGTAAGATGTCCTTTGAATAAATATTTGATGATATTCTAAGAGCATGCATATTTTATAAGACAGTGTTTACTAAAGGTACGTGCACTGATGGTATAGGAGTGGCTGTATGGATTAAGTCCACGTAACCTGCTAGCAAATATCAGTCCTAACTTAGATTAGGGCTTTGTGGATTTTCAGTAAAATATTTATCTTGCTTATTAATATTATTAAACTTAATTTTTTAGATACATTTTCTTTCCCTGGATATGTTACTGCTATGCTAGATAGATTGCCGTACATTCATAATTTAAAACGGATGAAGACCAGAAAATTGTATTGAACAAATTTACTAAATATTCCCAGTAAATGCCCTGTAGCCCGCGGGAATAGATCTCCTTTACGCACGCCGACCGTGATTCTACTTTCTAGTAGAGCAGTATTGCGATGCGTTGATTCGTGTTAGGGCTGACACTCTAGACAACGTTGAAGGGAAGTTATTCATCCAGTGTATCTCATTTCAGTTATCTTTGGAGACGACATTAACGAAAAGCTATCCGATGAAGAACATCCATCATGTGTACTCTCCTATTAACATCCTGCCGTATCTGGCCGAACCCTGTCGTTACCTCGATCGTGTACACAAATGTATTTAGATAGATTTGTATGATGTCATTGCAAAAAATCGTTGATGATATCTAAAGAAGAAGCACGTTTAATAAAGCAGTATTACCTGTTAGAGGTACTTGCACTGGTAATGGGAGTGACTTTGTGGATTAGTTCCACGGAACAGGCCGGCCACTAATCAGTCATCCAAAATTAATGACTTCTTTTTCTCTCAGGATTATTAAGCTAAATTATTCAAAACAACTATCTATGTAGCGATCATGTCTCCAATACTTTTTCACAGATAGTTCTTTCGTTGTTTTTTGTTGGGTTTTTTTATTTTGTTTTTCTTTCATAACTCTTATGCAAATTCACTTATTAAAGATCCTAATAGTAGACATTTCCGGAATGTGTTGCATGCTTTGCTAATTTGATATGTAAATGTAGGTTACAATCAATGTAGATTGTTCTGGAGAGTTCTAGCTACACCGTTAAAGATTTTTTAAAAAATCAAATCTCCTTGAATGTTGGATATGGAACAATTTCTGAGGATGTGTTTAGATAGTTTCATATTATTATATACTAGTATTTAGTAAAAATTAAGGAAAGTTTGGGAGATTAAGGTTGTAAAGCGTAGCTGCTATGTATATGTGAGTTTTCTATTGGAGTGCATCGTTGTAACTTGTTGCTCTATCCAGTCCAGTTTGATAAATCCATATTGAGTTTCCAGTAGTTATATCTGTTTCACGCTTTCACGCCGTTCATCTTTAATACTGCCTCCTTGAGACGAGAAATTCATATCGACACTGACACTGTGATTTTTGTGGTTCCTGGTTTATACTTATAACGGAATTATTCCAAAGACGTTCTTTGTTTGTTCTGCAGATTATAGAGGTTGTGTATTGGGGCTGATATATACTTCACATCGTCGTATAGATGATTTTTATATACCCCGGACCAATCTTTCCGACTAAAGATATTATTTTATATACTGTACACTAATTGACTCTGGTATCAACATTTACTCCTATTTATAAGCACTACTTTATGTATATTAACATTGTATTACAGTATTATCATATTTATATTGCAATAAATAGTGTTACTGTTATATAAATTTGATGGTACATGGATATATTAACAAACTTAAGTCAAAGAAAAGTCTATCTTCCAATAATCGTTACTATTTCTGTTATTATGTTCAGCTAGTGTATCGATTATAGTGTGAAAACCTGAATACATTTTGATGACAATTGTTCGGAACTTCTGTTTATTTGATATTATTTAATAGTGTTCCTTTATGTTTAAGGAATAATATTTTCAATTACAATGCAGGGATTTGTCTTGGCTGCGAATAATTCATTTTTTAAAATAATACATTAGTTTGGATTCTACTGCAATGCCAGCTTCACGACCTCCGTGTTATTTCTCTAAATTATAGTTAATATTTTCATTTTTCCATACTGTATTCAGATTTAATGAAATAATACAACCTGCATGTTTGTTTGTTTGTTACAAAGGTCAGCTTACATAATATTTTATGAAACTGGTGATTCGATGTGACCGGGCAATTAGGTCATTTGGTCAAAGTTCTCCATCAGTGGATGTTTTTATAGAGGACACGTGGCTCAATATCCCCAACAGTTATACGGTGTATTGACCTGTCCAGTCTGTGTATGCTGTAACTATTTTTGCTCAATGTAAAAAAAAAATGTAAAGAACAGAAAGGCATAAAACTGAATTTTAAGAAAAATATGGAGCAAATTGTGTTAATTAAACAGACAGACATGCAGGAGTAAGTACATCTAGACAAAATCAAGCAAATGTTCTAGATTGAAACAAAAATTTTAATGCAAATTAAGGATCAATTTAAGATATTTGAAATAGGTATATCTTTTCTCATACACGCTTAATTAGGAATGCTCTTTTTGCGTGGTTAAAAACCATTAGTATCTACGATATTAGAAATATGATACCAACTGGTCATAAAATATTGTTGATTGATTATAAGACTAAGTAATCTCAGATAAGCGCGGATAAAGACTCCCTCCCTGTTGTATTTATAAATGGCTGATTTCTCTACAGAAACATACAAAAAAATTAACTGCCACGTTCATCGTAGCGATGATCGTTAATTTACTTCATTTTGATACTAGTGAGTTTAAGCAAAACTTTTGTCGTTAGTATGTTTTTACATCTTCTGTAAAAAAATCAATCCAAATCGCAAACTAAGATTAATATATGTCTGAGCCATTTAAATAAATTTTACATTTTAACTTCAGCTGAGAAAACTCTTTGGAACTAGCCTTAATACTATCAGCTTTTTCTTTATTTGACTTGTGTTCTAAGCTTGGAAAATCTGAATAATTTAAATACGATCGTCATTAGACAAAGCCCTATAAAAGATGCATGTTTCTAAGGCAAATCAGGATATTTTTGGAAAAAGAAAGAAAATAAACTCCGGGAAAACGTGCGTGTTGAAGATGTATTGTTGTTAAGGGACGAGTATTCGGTTCAAGTGGTGCAGTGGGTCTGATATTCCTCTCGCCATTTGACTTTATGGATAATTATAGGCCATCACTATTACTTATTTTTAATAAGTAACACTATTACTTATTTTTTATAAGTAACAAGTTTATATGCAAATAATTAAATTTCAGCGTTTTGCACCCTGAATGCACTGATCTCATTTGCTGATGGAGACTGAATTCTAACGTTCATACTTAAATGAACTAAAAATGTTGTAAGTCACGTACATTTACCGGACAGTTTCCAGCTAAAAATTGCAGCATACATGACTGTCACTATAAGCTAACTGTAGGTCATCGTAAGTTTAAATGATAAATGAATAGCTACAGCGCTGTCAATATTTACCTTAAGTTGTAGTATTATGTATTTAAGCTGTATAAAAAAGGTTAATCCCCAACTGATTTTAAGAACAGAAATGTCATTGATATTTATGTTGGTATGAGTGTTGTACCGTACAAACATTTGACCAAGCTAGGTGACCTAGTTCTGACGTCAAGGGCCAACGTCACTGTGCTCCTCTCGCGCTTACCTCAATGCACTTAAATGTAAAAAAAAATATCTCCTTCGGCCTCAGGAAAATAAGTAATTCTGTAACGGTGTTGTAACTTTGATGGCTAAATAATGTACACTTAGTGGACATTTGGCAAGTCATATCGTTTTTGTCAACGATTGTGAACGAATTTATTGTTCATTTCACGACAATGTTAACGATAAACAGATTCAGGCCACGCTGTAGAACAATGCTACGAAAAAGCTGACATTCTCTTCCTTGCGGTTGACTTTTTTTCTTCACGTGAAACACATGTCGTCACAACTCTTGTATAAATGAGCACCCATTTATTTATAAAATAGTAAAGCTATAAATCATTAATAATTATGTTAAGCAGAAATATTATATCTATTACAGTACTATTCCGATTTAATTATAAGGATTGACTGCAATGTTTTCCACGTTCATTACAGTATGAAAGTAAAAACGACCTCCATACTTTTGTGTGAAACGCTACGGGACTTATACAGTGTGCTCCTCGGTTTGACGTTCATAATCCGATGAACGTAAAATAAATTGCAGTCAAAATTTAAGTAAATTATAAATTCAACAACTCTTGTAATGAAGTATTTTCTATTCTTTGCTTTGCTATGCTTTGCTATGCTTTGCTATGCTTTGCTATGCTTTGATATGCTTTGCTATGCTTTGCTATGCTTTGCTATGCTTTGCTATGCTTTGCTATGCTTTGCTATGCTTTGCTATGCTT
>JAVFBY010398378.1:0-15164 GCA_034781015.1 Tonicella lineata
TCTTTTACTAACGAGTCTATTTTAAACTGCGCTATTAAATCTATTCAAAGCAATATAGTAAATATATATATCCAAATGAAAAGAAATAAAATAGGAAATCAAATTTAGAGACAAATTATTCAAATGTTCTAGTAAAACGCGCTATGGTATCATACACAATCAGATAAACTCCAACATAACCGTCTAAATTCTTTGATCCGTAGTGCCAAAACAAATTACATCGGCAAAACTACAGCACAAATTGTAGACGGTAATTCAAACCAAAAGTTTTAGTGGCAACTGGTGCAAATCGTTTTTAAAACATTCGAATCGCAATTTTTCTTGTCTAATATATAAATGATAATAAGAACTATATTTATGATAATGAACTGAAAGCCATTCTCTTGTATAATTAATTCTCTTATATATGTTCTATTTATAGATCTTTGAACGATGACCTTCCGACTCTGCCATAGCATACTGATGATAAACTTGATGATACTGTTATAAACGAAGCGGATGTTTTGGCGGAGCTGGAGGCCATCGATACTAACATATCTGTTGGAGCCGATCTGATTAGCCCACAAGTTTTATACGGAGGTCATTTAATACTAACTCTTGTTCTATATTTATTTTCAACCTTTCTATGCAAACAAGTTTTTAGCCCCCTTGTTGGAAAACAACATATGTTACTCCAATTATAATTCTGGCGATCCTGCTTATCCATTTAATTATCGACCTATTTCTTTGGTTAGCTGAGTCTGCAAAATTTTCGAAAAAATTTCTTTTAAATATATTTCTTCGTCCATCTGTTTATCCATACAAATACGGGTTTATTCCTGTGATATCTACTGCTTTTATATATTTATTTTGATTTAGCCAAAACATTGGATGACGACAAAGAAGTTTGTCTCACTAAAGATCCATATTTTGATTCCTAATCCGATAAGAGCTAATTTAAAAGGGAACACCTCTCGTGGTTATCGTCTGTTGTGGTCATTAGTGGTATTAAAGAAAGCTTATTGTGTTGATTTATAACAAACAGTTAGGTTCCAATTAATAAATATCACGTTTATTAGCTAGGGGCGCTAGTGTCTCAAACCGAAATTGTGACGTTGCCGTATGGGGTATTTGGTTGTTACGGACGCTGTGTGAACAAGCTGTCCGATATTTCTAAAGAAAGTATTAGTGATATCAAGAAAGGATATTGTTTTGAGCATACGCAACGGTTTGTTATTGATGGGGATAGTCATTTGGAAGACCTCAACCCCCATATACTTACGTCATCAAACTACTGACCAATGAAACGCGTTCTGTTTTAAAGTTATTTTTTCTGTTTATTAAATATCAAAAACAAATAACAACTTTTAGTCAGTTGAAAACATGTTTCTTAAGCATCCTTTATCAGATGAAAATAAGATTTTATTAATAATTGTGGACATTTAAGACCGTAGCATACGAGAGCAAGCAGCTGAGCTACCAGCCTTAAGTAACTCAAAACCCAACGTGTGCTGCCAAGTTTTGTTGCGTTTATGGTCAATTCGGTTCGGATCCAATATCTGTCTTGTTTGATTTTTGGCCACGTGATTGTCTCACAATGTTGTACAAAATGACGTCACAAAGTCAAAACCAAAAGTGCGGATTTTGACTCCGCCAAAATCTCAACGTTTGCGGCAAAACTTTTCTGCTGAGGCGAAGGTTATGTTAGGTCACTAGCTCAGCTGCTGACTCACAACTTTCCGATGCATATCCCATTCTGTTGAGATAAGTTGAGACGTTCTTGAAAGGATGTCGGCTAAAATATTGAGATGCCCCGGAAAAAGCCTGAAAGGCTACATATGTTGATTTAAAAATAAAAAAAGACATTGAGAGAAGACAAATTTACCAATACATACAACAAGCGCAGGTTCCTATTTGTAAATTCTCCATACGGCTACCTGTATTCAAAATTCAAGTCTGAACTATGTTTAGAGAAATATTTAATATTATTTTCGACGTACTCTAAACAAATACATGTCAATTTTCGTCCTAAAGAAAGAAGGCCTTTAAAATTCATAGAGAAAAAACTAATTTTATGGAAGACACCTATTGACATCATCAAAAGTATAATGTCGTTAAAAAATCAGGAGACGTGCAACGACAGAGAACTAGATTTCGCACACTATCACACATTAGTTCCTTGGTCGGGTTGAGTGCTCGAAAGGCGCAGAAAGACATCTTCTAAAGATGATCGGTTAACACTGTAATCAGCTATACCCAGTTCATCCTTGACCCGCTCCAACGTCTGGAATACATAGGATAAAGTTAGGTTGGGATCTTGGAGACAATATTTCACAGTATCGTCCGTGCGGCTTATTTTCTTACAGTGAGAAAAAGCAGTTTTCACCATTCTTTCAACTCCCTGAAAACGACCCCACTCTGTGTTGTCTATAAGTTCAATGTTGTCAAGGTCACGTTCAGATAGTTCAGAAACTGGACGCCGTTCTACTGCAGTTTTAATCCGGATAGTCAAGGTATAACCTTGACCAAATTTGCTTTTCAGATGTCTGGGGCTACCTAAACACAGCATTCGACCCTTCACAAGGATTCCAACACGGGAGCATAGAACATCACATTCTTCCATGCTACAAAATATTCAAATGAAGAATTTATTGTTAGGATGCATGTCTCAATAAGGAAAATTATTAAGCTATTTTCTTGTTTCTAAGCTAGATACTTACTCGGTCAAACTATTTGAATATTCAATTGGTTTAAAAATTGTCACACTAAAGAATACAAAAACTTGGATCCGTGGATTTTCTCCCCTGAAAAAATAACACCATTTGATAGTACCTCAACAACCCAACTTCCCAACTGGGGGCCAAGTAACCTACAAACCTCGTATTTTAATTGATACGAAAAGAGTCAAAAGAACACGAGGGAAAGATGAAAAGGAACCTGTTTGTACGGGTAAGTATCTAGCTTAGAAACACAAATAGTACAGGTCAAACTATTTAAAAAATAACACAGTAGGAAGTGGGACAAAGCCTCGAAAGGGAGATAATCCAACTTATACCTAATCTCAAAAAAGGAGAATATCTCAAATAATAGGGAATACTTATTAAAAAGACTCTCTGGCAACACGATCGAGAAATACCTATTACAAACGTACAGTATGGAACTACAAGAAGGCCAATTGGGATCGGTATAGGGAATCATTAAGAAATAACAACTGGGATTGATGGAGTTGGAAATGACATAAACGCGCTATATTCTTTCATTAATGAATCTGTTCTAAACTCCGCTATCGAATCTATTCAAAGCAATATAATAAATATATATCCCAATGAAAGCAATACAATTAGAAATCAAACTGAGAGACAAATTATTCAAACGCTCTAGTAAAACACGCTGTGATGTTAATACACAATCCTATAAACTCCAACTTAACTGTCTAAATTGTTTGATCCGTAGTGCCAAAGCAAATTACGACAACAAAACTACAGCACAAATAGACGATAATTCAAATCAAAGGTTTTGGTGGAAACTGGTGGAAATCATTTCTAAAGCATTCGAATTGCAATTTCTCTTCCTTACCCCCTCTAAATATGTAAATTATAATAAGAACTATATTTAAGATAATGAACTGAAAGCAAGTCTCCTGTATAATTGCTTATCCTCTATATGTTGTATTTCTAGATCTGTGAACGATGACGTCCCGACTCTGCCATAGCATACTGATGATAAACTTGATGATATTGTTATAAACGAAGCGGATGTTCTGGCGGAGCTGGAGGCGATCGACACTAACAAATCTGTTGAAACCGATCTGATTAGCACAACAGTATACGGAGGTCATTTAACTCCTGTTCTATCCAAACAAGTTTTAAGCCCTTTTGTTGGAAAACAGCATAAGTTACTCCAATTATAAATCTGGCGATCTGGCTTATCCATCTAATAATAGACCTATATCTCCGCTAAGCTGTGTCTGCATAATTTTCGAAAAAGTTACTTTTAAATATGTTTTTAAATTTCTTCTTCCATCAGTTTACCCATACCAATACGGGTTTATTCCTCTGATATCTACTGCTTTTACATATTTATTTTGATTTAGCCAAAACAATGGGTGACGACAACAGAGTACTTCTATTCTTCTTTGATATATCAAAGGCGTTCGATCATGTACGGCACGAGGCACTGACGAAAGTTTTGCTATTTTTCTTATTCTGCTATCTCTTAAAAAAGTTAAAAATACTGTTCTGGCTTACTCAATGTAGATTCACTATGTTTATATCTAGTACAGGTGTATACTGTGAATGTATGGTATATAAGCCACCTGACGTAAAGTGTACTCATATGTATGAAATAAAATACGTTTGAAAAAAATACCGATTAGGCTCTGCCACAATGTTCAACTGGCCGATAGGAACGCTCATAATAGTCACGTGATTGTCTCACACTGCTGGTGGTATACACCGTTTGGCTGTTATAACAGAGACCTGCACTCTGGAATCCACCGACGAGATCCTACTCTTAGTTCTAATAGGTCTGGAAACCAGGGGCTAGTTGTCCACAAGGACACTATGAGAAATACTACACACTGATGTTGCCTTATATTGTGTAGTACTATGATAATCAGAGCAATTTATGCGAAAGCATAGGCGGGAAAACAATTGGTGTAGAAAGCAATTGGTGCGATTGGTGGGAAAGCATAAGCCCCGAACAATCTAGAGACAAAGCATCCACTGTCCAGACTAAGGCGTCTGGTACTGGTAATACATACATTGGTAGCCTGTTATTCAACCGCGTTGCAAATAAGTATTTTGTGGATAACTCGCAAATCCTGAATATCTGAAGTACAACTTTCCGATGCATAGCCCAAGTTGAGAAATGTTCTTGACAGGATGTCGTCTAAAATATTGAGATGTCTCGGAATGCACGTGTCTCTGATGTGGATATTGTTGCTTATGCTTATGCCAGAATAGATCCTGAAGACAGCCTAGAATCGCTATCATTTCAAGGATACTGATATGACTATGCGGCTCCTACATTCCCGACAGGCAATTGTCTCCGAAATTGGCTTTCAGTCCTTCAACGACGAGTCTGTGAATATTAGGCGAGACGGTTTGAAATTCACCCCGGCCAACATTCTTTGGGAGTAACCACCAGAAAAAATAATTGTTCACCCATCTGCAATAAGAATAAGCGGATTCAGCAGTAGATAGGATCAATGACGATCTAGATAAACGACAACAAAACGTAACGTTTAGACAACCTCAACGTGTGATCTCCTGCGCAGTTGTTAGCAAACCCAGACGTGGCACAAATGGAAGTGCCGACACATGACAGTGAGAACTGAAATGCACTACCGGGGCGTGCATCGTGAACAATCTATCTTAAGGAGGAAATGCCTTGAATAGCCTGGTGTTATAACGAGGAAGGTAATCTCTTGAACGGGAGTCAGCTCGGATTTGTCCAAATTGGGTCGATAACCCAGGGTCTAGAATGTCCAACACCGTCAGAATGTTGTGCTGAAGTAAGAGATTGACATGGTTCCAGAGTAATAAGTTGTCCAGATACAAATTAAATGTTATGCCTAGATTGTGGAGGTTAACCTTACCTGTGAGAACATTCTAGTAAATATACCCACGGTAAGCTTGCGAGCCCAAATAAAAGGACTGATATCGAAATGCCGAGTGCCGACCATAAATCGAAGAAATTTACAATCGAGAGGATGGATCGAAACAGAAAATAGTGATTGAGCTTTGCAAGACTGGTCACAAGACGATACGCCGATTTTTCAGCATAAGAAACCCCGGAGAATAATATACATTAATTTATTAAAAATAGGTTTACCGACACTCTACGAAAAACTCGTTCAGGAAAATCTGAACCCGGGCGAGAATCGAACTCACGACCCAGGGAAACCGTCCACTGCTCTACCAACTGAACGGGTTTTTCGCAGAGTGTCGGTAAACCTATATTTAATAAATTAATATATATGTCCGTGAAGATGATTATAGTAATAATATACATGTACCATAGAACTGATTTGGCGGGCTTCTACTAAAACCCCTTATAAGGGAAAAAAACATTTAATACCAGTATAGCCCCGACGAAGACCTTAAAAATTAGGATTCTCGTTTGGAAGCGGAGGCCGGATCTCCCGCTTCTTAGATTTTGTATAACTGGGCGTCGACATGTTAGTCCTCTTATAAGGAGGCGGGTCCCGTGAACTCTATCAAGATAAAACCGCTAACTTCAAAGAGGCAGCTTCTTGGTCACTATCCATATCCGGTACAAGTGTACCATAGTGTGCCATCAAACAGAAGATCAAAAAAAGGATTAGCTTTGTTCATAGCTGTAATCATACTGTTAAGAGTCCAATTTTAGTATATGTCCTGCACAAAATACCGGCGGACTCTAAAAAAGGCTTCGAAAAAAGCAGAAAATTGCATAAACAAGAACCACGTTATGCACATATTTCATAAAGCACAGAATATTTCACCAGCCTATTAAAACTGCTATTCCATTGTAAGAACGGTAACAGCTCAGCACAACACGTGGTAAACAGACAAATTCCACACGTTTTTCTAATGTTAAATTACAAGTAGAAAAAACGGCTACACAGCCCTCGACGAGATCAATTTAAAAATAACTACACTAATATCACTAAATCTTTCACTGAATAAATATGCAAAAGACTTGGTAAAGTCGTGACATTTCACTTAGAGCGACCTATTCGCTCACACCAACATTCAATGACTGAGTTTTGTTGGTTCCTTGGCCCTCTGAAGAAGAGTCAAAGGGAGGTGATATTTCAGGGTAGATAGTCCACGGATCCAAGTTTTTGTATAGTTTGGTGTGGTAATTTGTAAACTAATTGAATATTCAAATAGTTCGAATAATAATTTCAAAATTCTATACATGTAACTACGTCACAAAGACAAACAAGCAAACGAATAAATATATACCTTTAAGATAACATTGTGTTTAGTGCATTAATCATAACGCATTGATGCTATATAGGTATGTATTTGTTTTTTTTATATATTTGCGTTAAAAATCAAAATGAAATCGATCGGAGTTGTTACTATGCTTTACTATGTTAAACTCCTCAGTGGCAGTCATATTATTTGGAAAAGAATGTTGTGTGTAAGCTTAACAAGATATGTTTAATAGTAACGGAGATGTGGCTCGGACAAAACACGTCTGACATACAGTTAATTTGCATAATTAAAGTAAACATTTGCATAATTCCGTTAAATTTTTAACATTGTTCATCAGCAAACGGAAAAGAAAGATGTGTATAAGTTTTAAAGCGATATGTAGAAGAGTTACAAATTTATTGCACGGAGAAACAATTTTCATGGGCAGTCAATTTACTTAGTTTAGTTTGAGTTTATTTGCAAAAATAATGTTTGAAAAGTGTAACGTTGCACATGTACACATAAAGAGAAAAGCTTTGTGTATGAGTTTCAAAATAATATGTCAAATTGTAACTGACAATTAGCTCGGACAAAAAAACAAGAGGTCTCAGTTAATAAAAGTCTAAAAACTGTTAATGTAAAAATAAATGTGCGCAACGTTACCTGTGTGAAGTCAGTAGTAACGTCCGTCCGGCGGCTCTTACGTCAGTTAAAACATTCCACAAGCGGCGTTTGGCCACAGGGTCCACCCCAGACGTAGGTTCATCCAATAGTAACATATGAGGATCACCTAATAAGGCAATGGCTGTGCTTAACTTTCGCTGGTTACCATAGCTGTAAGGAAGAATAAAAGATATATGATACGACCAGCTTATACCCAGTGAAGTAATTACGAAAAAAACAACAACTAAAGACAAAAAACAGAGGTTTCAGGAGACACGAATAAGTTGGATCAGCAACATAACATCCCTGGTAAACACAGAAAAGTACAAGAATAAAATATACTCACAAGAACGAATGGCTGATTTTGACCTTACAGAAAGTTATATTGCCATAACCCGAAGAAGGGTGTATTTTAAGTATAAGGGAGCACATTTAGACTGTTAAAGGTCTGTGTCACCACAACAGGACATCAGGCAATGTTCAATAGTCCTATATTTATAATGCCAATACCAATTTGCTTAAGTAATGATGAAACTGTGGTATGCCGCACACGACGTTTGTTTCCATGGAGGATGGAGGCGGGTTTAAATGTAATGACAAGTAACTAACATTACGTGACTATAATAGAATAATAAAGTATTCGGCTTTAACCAATCAGTCGAACTTTAAGTTCGGCGGGGAGTAAGAAGAAATACCTGTAATACTCAGTTAAGGTATCCGCATACTCGATCAGGTACAGAACTGTTAACAACTCCTTAACGACAGACTTTATCCTCGAACCACTGATTCCTTTCATACGAGAGAAGTATGTTAACACCTCTCGTCCAGTCAGTTGGTGGAACAATGCATTGCTCTGTGGACAGTAGCCGACGGTTCCGTATGCCTGTATAATAGATTCAAAAGATTGACAAAAACGGAAAACATTGATGAATAAATTATAAGCAGTTACGTAAAACGGACATATTAGCATTAAAAGTCCAGCTCAACTGTCATACTGCTTGTTTGATTAATGTTTTATGCCGTTCTTAAGGTTGTTTTGCCAATATGACAATGTGCCTGCCAAACGCAGGATAACGGTAATACGGTAGCAAAGAATGGCGACACAGGACGAAGGAAAACGACGTGACAAAAAATTATCTCTAGACGCCCTTCAGCCCAGACAGCACCAGTGCAGAGAAAGCTTCCGTCAACAACTGCCTCAACTATACGAGAGAACAGTTTTGTTAAATAAAAACTAGCTAATAGTGATTCAGGTTATATCCTATATAGATCTTATAATACTTTCTCTGTCATATGCAAAAGTCAAACATATGGGCATTAAAAATATCACAAATTTTAACTAACTGATCTACAATTATCATAAATGTAACAGGGCCATGTATGACAATAGAGGAAGCAATGGACAGGCTATTATTACAACTGTTACAGGGTCCCGTGTGACAACTGTAGACACTGAACAGGCTTTTGTTATAACTGCAACAGGTTCCTGTATGACAACAGTGGACATATGGGCCTAAATTCAACTATTGGTTCACTGCCGATAACTACATGTAAAATAGGGTCATGTATGACAACAGTGGACACACTACTCGGGATATTAGTATCACTAGAACAGAGTCCTCTATGACAACAGAGACACATTGAACAGGCTATTTTTTTATAATTGTAACAGGTCCTGTATGACAACAGAGGAAACACTGAACAGGCTATTATCATAACTGTAACAGGGTCCTGTATGGCAACATTGGACACACTGAACAGGCTATGATTATAACTGTAACAGGGTCCTGTATGGCAAGATTGGACACACTTAACAAGATATTAGTTTAACTGTATCAGGGCCCTGTTAACAGCAGTGGACACACTGAACAGGCTATGATTATAACTGTAACAGGGCCATGTATGACAATAGTGGAAACACTGAACAAGCTACAGTATCAAAATAAATTCCAATAGGTGAATGAATAAATAAGGCACTCTTGCTTTCTAAAAACTTAGTCTTTTAAAGAAATAAACGCGGTTTTATCAGATTACTTCCCTTACATTTCGCTAATGATAAATAATTCCTGAAAATGTGTTTGTGTTTAGATATACACTGTATAATAAAAAGCCGAAAGATGAAATATCATTGATACATGTACATGTAATTTAATTTTCCACCAGCATGACGATAAAACTAAACTATAATGATATTAAAATTGTATATAATTAATTTTACTAGATTCGAGAGGCGCGAAAACATAATGGTGTATTACCTGACGGATGTTTGTATTGACGGAATGTCCGTTGATTATAGCTTCTCCGCCATACATCCTCTTCTCGCCAGTTAAAATATTAAACAAAGTAGATTTTCCGGCTCCATTTACACCTAGTAAGCCAAAACATTCACCTTGTCCTACCCCTAGACTAAGACTATGCAAGGCTGTATTTTTCCCATATGTCGTGGACAGCTGGTGTAATATCAGACTGTCTGGCGTCCCTGAACTGTCAGCTTTTATTCTGGTTCGTTCTCCTACCACGTCTTCGTCCTCTGTAGACAGAGACATCGAAAGGTCGGAAGTGTTCCTACTCTCATGGCGAATACTGTATTCTGCAGCCAAGGTCAATAAAAAGAAGACTATCCCCTGAACAAACATGATCATGACGTAAATTCCAACCCCAGGCAACTGAATGGCTAGGTAGTTTTCTTGAGGTTTTATACACTCATGCAAATCCCAACAACCTGAAAACATAACCACATTAATGTAATGAACACCAGACATGTACTTGTAACCACATATGGCTATTTAACTAAGCCAAGTTCAAATAACTAAAGATTGAAATCTGAAGATTTTGCATTAGCCTACACAAAACATTCTAGTAACCTTTACTCAATAATCAACACATATTTAAACACAAAGTGCAATCACAACAATGATATAAAAAAGTTATGCAATTATTTCCAATTTTGCTTAAGTAGGAATCTGCGTCGTCAGATTGTATTCAGTTTTAGGACGATACAGAGGCGCATTCCCTCGTTGGTTCATGTGCATTGCCAACATAATTATACGGTATGTCTGGTTCATGGGAACCTAGATGCCTTGCACATATAGGCAGCTGCATTGATCATGACGTCAGTTGTACAACGTTGTAGAGATTTTGTTAGCTTAAAGATGGTTGGCTTGAAGTAAGATGGCTAGAGTTGTCGTTACTAACTCTCCTTTTGCTAAATCACAGTTTTACAAGTTTCTTGTTGGACGTATTAAGTTTACCATAAAAAGCAATGATTTAAAAAAAAAATTAATTAAAAACAACGTAAAAGGACCGATCTATCGCCTCAACAAATACTCACTTATGCAACATCTTGGACAGGGGTAGTCTAAATGTTGGCAAATCAAAGAAAACCTATAGTTCTTCAGCATATCTGCTAAACTTATTCCAACTGCAAAATTCGGGAATATGGCCGATAAGATGACATTTACCACAGATATAACCGCACTTCCCGACCAAATCGTCTCTACAATTACTAAAGTGGAGAGTATAGCAGGGCCTGTAACACAATCGACATTATTTATATTTTATTCGCATGTAATAGTTAAAAAAGTAAAAACAAAACAATCAATCAATCAGATAAATAGCTGTACATTGGTGTTGTCAGCCTGCTATAGGCCTACATATTGCAACATTATATATTATACAGTTATGGACTTTTTACCAGGTGATAATGCTGTGATATTGACCCAAAGAAAAGGTAAAACAAAATTGTCAATATATTTTCTTGGGTCAATATCAACAGCATTATCACCAGGTAAAAGTTCATAAGTGTTTTATTATATAAACAATTCTAACACATTTGATCAGTTGCCAACATTAGCATTATGAAGAAGAACATTTTTCGTCATGGTTGGCAGCCAACCGATAACGTTTCTCATTGTCACGTCATGTTTTTGCGACCGCTTTTAGAAGCAAAATACACACTGGATTTTTTCAAAAATTGGGTGAATATCATAAATATTGACTCGCTCTGTATATGAAAGTTAGTCAATATGCTTTGGTGTGTAATAGCTAAGTGACCACAAATAAACCAATCACACGAGGTTCATTTATAACTCATATAACAACGTGGAATTAAAATAGGAACTTGTTTGAATGAGATTAGTTAATATCATTATATCATTCCCGATCAATCATTGGCTAAAATGTATCATATGGTCAGTCGATAAAATTCCCCGAGTGCTATAAAACAATATATTGACAAGGTATTTTGATTCGGCCAACATCTAGTTATAGAGACCGATTCCAGTGATATAGACCTCGGCCTCGCGCCTCGGTCAATATTACTGCTTTCAGTATTTTTAGCTCAATGCAGTTTTCTTCAAAATTCCATAACTGTATATTATTTAGAAGACTAAGCTGCAATATCAGTAATTTCGAAATATTAAATCATTCGTAATGATGAAGTAAAAAGTTAGCCGTAATAATATAAATCCACATTTTATCGACAACCGGGCTAATATTATATGTATGAACTAGAGCGTAGAGGCTTATATAAATATTTTATAAATGCAGAGAAAGAAAAGTGACATGCCTCCACCGGGCACGATTGACTATGTTCTCTGCTCAACTATAAGGTAGAATTGATAATCTTTTAACTATTAAGTTAACTCGTGTAATTTCAGAATTGGCCAGGGCGTTTTTTTATTACCCATTTGGCTGGCGCTAATAGTATGAAATATTCTGAGGCCAAAATAAAACTCAACTTAAACAATATAGTCGTTGTATGTATTTTTGCTTAAAGAGGCTATACCGCAGAATTTCGGTATGAAGCTTTGTCATAGTTTCGTTGAAATCAAACACTTTCCTATTTATAAAACTGATTCACAGTAGTTGTGGTCGAAACAAGTATTTAAAAAAATGCAGTGTTTTGACGAGTTTTTTCGATATGCACAAATTTATTTTTGCGGAAGCCTTACTCGTGAAAATTCAGCGCGAATACGAGCCACTGATCTTTATCAGGGTATTGAAGCGGTCTTAGTAGTCTCGAGACGTTCGATCAACTGTAGCACTTGTGATAACCGGGTTCAATACGGAACCGCCTCCGTATAAGTCAGGGTCCATTAACCTTCGTGCATACATTTGACATCTTAATACGGGTCGCATTTTAGATTTAAAAAACGTTATTATTATTGTAATAAGGTACATGGCACATTCACGGTAGGGATATTTTCTGAAATATTATGCTTTAGGCCAAAGGTCTACTAGGAAACCTAGAAAACCCGGTTCAATTCGTTTCAGTCAATTTTTGGCCGACATTCTGCTGTATAGCCTCTTTAAGTGAAGTGAACAGACAAGTCACTAATTAGGCAAGTAGTTTAAAGCACTGCTACCTCCAACATACCAACGGCGAAGCCTTAATTTGCACATTTTTGGACGAGAGGGCGCTCTTCTCTTCTAATGAGATTGATGTAGTACATATTAAAAGTAACATAAGATATAATTAAAACATTCAGCCTGTCCCATACGTACAATGCAATATATAGCTCGTATACAAATATAATATAGAGGAATAAAACCCCTAAAATTAGCTTTTGAGTAAAAATTATGTATAACTATTTCTTGATATCAGGTAAGAATTGCAATAGCAACGGTCAACAAGGTGGTCATAAAGCATGACAGGTCGCCATCAAAAAAAGACTTTTATCCTAATTGCAAAAATTGCAGCAAAACATGTTGGAACTGACAGACGTAGGGAGAGAGGCATTTGATGACGGACGGACTGAAGAAAGTAAGGACGGATAGGATTTATGTTCCCTACGCATAAGGAAAATAAACGGTATAAATAAAATTAGTGACGATGAATTACAAAGTGAGCCCTTATTGATAAATTCTTATATTTTGGTACATTGGGTTCATGCTATATAGAGCTGCCTTTTTAAACACGATTAATTCAGGAAGAGAATTACTTTATACTTACCAAATAAAATGTTCAGGAATATGATAACAACAAAACCGCAAGTAGGGGTTTTGAATGCGAAACTCCAAAGATATGTGTACGGTAACACAGACCAGCAGTACATCATCAATACTACGAATACATAGCCAAGACGTCCGTCAGAAGCATGAGCTTCCACCCGAAATACAGCCATGACAATCATCAAACACAACATAACCACTGCCATGTTAAGAAAGTCCCAAGTGAAGGTGGACAGCCAATACACCCAGGGTTTCAAACCGCTAACTATCTGCACATGTTTGGACCTTGTGTTGCGCTCCCGAAGTAAGAGAACAATGAAAGTACTTGATACGAGTCCTAAAATAAAAGTAAGAACAACGGGGGAGATGTACATGAACATAACGAAATCGAAATACCTTTCGTTATTTTCTTTAAAGGGTAAAGGGTGGTTCACAAATTGGATATCTGATTCACGTTGAATGTAATGTTTGTAAATTCCGTTAAGGATGTGCGATAGCACGACAGGTGCCCCGTGGTAAGAGTTGCCATCAAACACTCCCGTTATTGCCATGGAAGATGATCTCTCCTGAACGTCAAACCCCATGAAGTACTGTCTACTGAAGGTTCCTTCTCCCAAATGTTCAAGTTTATCTCGCAAGTAACGTATAAGACCAGGGTTGGTAAAGTTCACTCTTATTGATTCAGCCTTGGTTCTCTGCAGTGTTTCCAGAAGCCTGTTCACAAAACCCTCTGTCTGGTTGCCCTGTGGGTTGAAGGTGTAGGCGACTTTGTTCTCCCACCACAGACTGTTCAAGTCCAGACTCAGGGCGGGTTCCTCTACCCAATTACGGGTAAGCATACCGTACGTCATGCTGGATAAGACCACAACTGTCAAGATCTGGACGACGAAGATGAATGGATCCCTTAGACTCAGAAGAAACTTTTTGTATAGGCCAGCAACAAATTGTTGAAAACAAAGAGAAAATCCAGTTCTCAGGGATAAAGCGTCGTTAAAATCTGAAGGAAAAAAGGACATAATTATATAGTAGAACTTCCGGTATGTATATTTATTTTACAAAAATGCACTTTTCAAGTATCAGAGGGTTTGTTACAATTGGCACTAGGTCCTTCTATAAGTTGCTTACACATCTCTTCGAATAACCGGTCCCAGGAAAACACGGCAAAAAAGCAACGCAAAAAAAATCACATCAACAAGCCCTCACCTAAATGTTGTCCAGGTCGTAAATCGCTTTGTTTTGTCAAATCTAAGGTTGAAGATGAAAAATTTTCTCTATCATCACTGGAATTAACATTGTCCGATCTACTGTTGTCTGGCTGCAAGTACATATCGGAGTCTTTGGTCCAGTCTGATCGTCCAACCCTGTAGAACATTGAAATGGTAAATATCAGAGTGACGGGGAGTTAATTTGAAGCACCATAAACTACAGTCTCATGTACATGTACCGTGCTTCGTTACACCCATTAGGTTAGCTTTGTGTAGTCTCGTAAGTTTCCCTGAACTGAGGTGCAAATGAAAATATCAGCTTGGAGCTTAAAGTGGCTTACGCCCTCAAAATATTGTATTTTTGCTGTTAAAACAGAATAAAATGAGTTATACTTATTTTTCTGAGGAAGCCGAAGTTAGGAGCTTTTCGTTAATCCCACCCTCAACTTTGTACGCT